>CP139504.1:358134394-358299665 GCA_021014915.2 Artemisia tridentata subsp. tridentata
ATTCGCCGGTAGTGCTTGGAGCAACCCGAGTCGACGATCCAAAGACATATTTCGATAACCGCCAATAACAGAGATTGTGCTTTGGGGAAACCGTTTATCATTTGGTTCCATGGGGTTAGGGATAACAGGGGGAAATACAATCATAGACGGTTTTTAGGTTCTTCCTTTGCCATTTTTATTCTACCATTTTTAGACTGAATTTTCTACCTGTTTGGGTCCCAAAGCACTTTAAGATAGTTCCCAGGCAGCGACTACAGTTTTTTTCTTAGACTTTGCAATAAGTCTTTGAATGTATCTAGTCTTAGCGTATTTTTTTGAAGGGAAAATCTTTCTTTAGCAGGCATTTTCATTCACATTAAACATTAGAAACAATATACAAACACATTTTTAGACAAAGATTTTTTGTTTTTAACCAAAAAGGTTCATTACATTAGAAAATATTTCTTTAAATTTCATTCAGATCTAAGTTTCTTCTTGGAAAGTGGGTAAAACCTAGGGTTTCTTTTACTTCGTTTCGTTTTATTTTTGGTTTTACTCTTAGAAGCGGCGCGACCTATTCCTTGTATTTCTCCTAGGTTTGGGCTGCTGCTCTTAGAGGTACTTTCAAATCCTGTAAAGGTAAAGGGACACTCATTAGGATTTATCTTGTTGTCCTTTGAACAGGTTAGCTTTCCCACTCTTTGGGTTTTTCCCTTAAAACTTTTGTCTACCCCTATATGTTTAGATGTAGAGGTAGATGAATAGTGGGACTAATCCTATAAAGTCCAGGTGCTATCACATTTGGTGTTTCGACAATATTTCTCTTTGCTTTTTCTTTGGGCAAGGGGAAGGACAGATTGTGAAATTGACATTTTTGGTTTTGCAATAATTTCTTCACCCCCCCTTTTTGAATTCAAGTGAGATTAAAAAATCAATTTGTTTTTTTTTCATTTCTTTGTAAGAAGTTATCGACAGTTTTTTCATATTACATTCTTCTTTTTCCCATCCAGTGTTTTAAAAATAACATTTTCGCATTTTTATTTTGAAAAATTTGGGGAAATCTCAGTCGAAGTCTTTTTCTTCAAAAATTTTGAAAAAAATAATGGAAAATACAGTTGAAAAAAGCTTTTCAGAGAGTGCGCAATTTTTTTTTCCAAAATTTGATTTTTTCAATGTTTTTATTGGCTTTAATTTCCCAAAGGGTTGTGGTTTGACAAAACGTTACTTTTTGAAATTGGTTTAAAATGAATTTCCTTGCTGTATCCGATAAAAAGGGAGTAATTTTGTTTCGAAATCTTTTTTTGTTCAGTTTGAAATTGAAAACAATCTTGTTTTAGTATTAGTTTTTGGGTTTTTTTTTTTTTTTTTTTTTTTTTTTTTTTTTTTTTTTTTTTTTTTTTTTTTTTTTTTTTTTTTTTTTTTTTTTTTTTTTTTTTTTTTTTTTTTTTTTTTTTTTTTTTTTTTTTTTTTTTTTTTTTTTTTTTTTTTTTTTTTTTTTTTTTTTTTTTTTTTTTTTTTTTTTTTTTTTTTTTTTTTTTTTTTTTTTTTTTTTTTTTTTTTTTTTTTTTTTTTTTTTTTTTTTTTTTTAAAACCCCAAAATTTTAATAATGATTCAAATAAAACACTGTTTCCTCTTCATTCTCATATGCTGTACTCGAAGCCCCATAGGATCCATATCTGGGGTACCAAATTATATTTCTGTAACTTGGGGGGTCCTATATTACGAAATATTAGGGGTCGCAGGGTGCTTTTATTTTGAGGTGAAAACAAACATTTCATTATTGTGACTGTAGTATATTAGGGACCACAAATCACATTGGCATCATAAGCAGGGGGGCTTTAGAATCCGTTCAATTTAACCTCTTAGATTGCCATGAAGATGCAGTTGGGATCGATATCCTTTCCCAAAACCTCTGCATCATCCATCAGTGCCATGAAATCATTTTCCTCAGCACTTAACTGAAACCCTGCCTTGTCCTTCTGAGCTAAGAGCAAAGCTTTCTGAAGATACTTGGATCTTTCTTTTTTGGCTTGGGGGGACAGTTTCTTGCCATAGACCAATTCCTTGACAAATGAAACACTTTTCCATTCCCTTATTATATTCCCCACATTTTCCAGCAGCACAAAATTTCCCAACTGATTTCCCATATTCTGATTTCCAACCCTTTCTGAACCCTCTGTTCCAACATTCTGAAAACCCCCTGACCCATCTGATTTTCCCCGCATACTACCCATTTGATTACCATATAGTCCTTGTTTTGATTACCCATTTGAGGGGAAAATCCCGTTGATTCTATTCCCATAACCTCCAACCATTTGACCTTGTTACCCATGTTTAAACTCGGTTGAGCAAACTCTTTTAAAACGAGTGTTTTTAGAATCCTTTGATTGTTTTTGGGAGGGGTGGAATACGTCCTTGTATACCTTGAAGAAGGGTAAAATCTTTGGGCAAAGCAGTCATTCATCATTAGATTGTATGGTTGTTGGGAATGACTTGTTTTCTGAGATAGAGTTGTTTTTTGTGGAAAAAAATTCATTGGCATGTATTTCTGAGTGGGAGTTGATGATGGCACTGATTTAAAACATGTGGGGAAGAGTTCAGTAGGAATGGATGATAAGATAATATGTTCACATAGGAGATGGTGACTGAGCAATCAATTCTAAAGAATCAGTTGTTTGGCAAACCTCTTTCCCAACCTCATTGCCCCTTTCTGGTTTTTGTTTCAAAAATCATACAGTTGATCATAGTTCACTTCATGAAGGTTCTTTGTCTAATTAACAATCGTAACAATTTCATTTCCCGACATAGCCTCCAAACTATTCCCACATACATAAGCAGTTTCATAGCTGTCAACAGCACAAAAATCTTTTGGGGGTAAACCAAGTTGAATTAGGTGCTTTCAAGTCATCTGCTTCAATCTTTTTCCCAAAATCCTCTTCTGTGTACTCTTCTTCTTTCTGAGTACGAAAGGAGGGTTTTAACAGGGGGTGTTTGATTGGGATCACCACTTCTTGAATCTACAGGTTTGAATGGGCCATTCTTGATGGAGTTGATCAAGTTTGCCTTGTCCTTTAGGTTTTTGTTTTCAAGAACGAAGATACGGCTTGTCCAGGGAAAGATAACTGCCTTTTTTCTAGCATTGGAGGAGGTTTTTAGCACCGGCTGCGTGGATGTCTTGTTGATAGCATTTTTGTTGTTGAAGGGTTTAAAGATGGATTGGGATGGGTTAAAGAACAGGTTACGGTTGTTTACTGCCCCCGAGTTTTTTTGGGTTTAAGTCCTTTTCTTGCCCCTTGAATAGTCTTTGAGAAACTTGATAAACCGAGAATGTTGATAACTTGTGAGAAACTTGATAATCCTTGAGAAACTTGAGAGCACCTTAAGAACACCAACCCTCAAGTGAGGAGGGAGGTTCATTTATAGTTTTTGTGATGGATGGGGCTTGGACTTGGGTGGGCTATTACATGGGCCTTTTTAAACAATACATAACATATAAGCTTAAGTCCAACCCCCATTGACTAAATATACTAATTACACAACGACACGTTTAATACAAAAAATAACGACCAATGACCATCGCTTTTTATAAATCCTAACACACTTAAACATTGACCCAAGAAATTTACATGAACAAACGATAAATTTTTTGATGACAAGACCATAATTTAACAAAACGACCACACAAGTTAAATATACCAAGGTACAAAAGGGCACTTCGGCTTCCAACTTCCAAAATACTTGGTCCAAGAGTTATGGGGCTTCTAAGCTAGCTTCTAACTACGCTAAGCTTTAACCCACAACTACAACTAAGCAAGATCCTTACCTTTGCTTCCTCCGCTAGAACCTACAAAACCATTAACATCTAAACCGTAAAACGAAAACGCTTAGTAAGTATACAAGATATAATCAACATCACATTCACGTGAATTGTCAATTTACACCAATCATAACATTAACAAGGAGCATCAAATGAGATTATTACTCACCTTGACCGGGGAAGTAATTATTAGCATTTACACAACTAGCATTGGATCCAAGCTATCATACATTCACAAGCTCCATAGCAAATCACATTAACACAAACATAACATTAACATCATAACATTAACAAGGGTTATACTCATATACTTTCCTTGATTCCTACTAGCTTCCTACTTGGCTTGAAATTTGGGCTTCTACAATGCTTCCTATTACAAAATTAACTATAATTAGCAACTAATTTAAATAAGGAGATCATCATTTACAACCTTTAAACCATAATACTCCAATCCACCACATGAACCCTAATTTCTACAAATTGGGGAAAGTTACTTACTTTATGAAGAATAACAATTAAGGTTTCTCTAGTGATTCTTGATCACTTCTTGATACACAAATGGGCTAGATGATGATTTTTGGGTTTTTCCCTCCCTTTTCTCCTTGCAATGTCGACACATAGAACTAACTCAATCTTTTCCCGACTTTTCCAATGGCTAGATATTTATTTATGTTAGTTGCAAGTTTGGTCTCTTGGCAATTTTAGTCCTTCTATTCCTATTCTTCCAATTTTGGGCCACCCATTAAGTTATCACTAAACCATAACACATAACTTATATCTAAATAACCTATTATTTACATAAATAGTACCTCATCGGGTACGGGTGTGACAATTCTCCCCCCCCCTTAAAATGAGAGTTCGTCCCCGAACTTACTCTTGAAATAAGTGAGGATACTGGCCCATTTTCGCTTCCGTTTCCCAACTAATACCGAGCCTTTCCGATGCTTCCATTGAACTTGTATAACGGTTTCCCCCTATTTCCTTAGTTGTTCCCCTTTTCTTCCTAATAAGCCCCCGGTTCACCCTCTTGAAAAAAGCAACCCGGATAAATTTCCGAATTGCTTAAGGAACCACATTTGTTTCGCCCCCCAAATTACTTTTTTAAAGTATGCCGTGAAAGGTATGCGAATACCCCTCATTTTTTCAAAAATTTCCAACCCATGCTACTTTCGCCTACTCCCCCCAAGTTTTTGGAAGGGTTTTTTAAAACCCGTGGACTTAGTTTTCTTTATTTTTGAACCAAAAACGCCTTTTCTACAGGGAAAATTTTTAACATGACAAAATCATCACCTAAAATTTGTTTGGGCCCTTTTTTCGATTTCGGCATAACCTTCCCCTATCTTGGCCGTTTAAAAAACTTGCAGAATCATCCAATTTTTCCGGTCCTAATACTACCCCGGGGCTCGAAATTCCCTTCTTCCAACTTCCTCCTAACTACGGGTGTTTTACCCTCCACCATAGAGCACTTCCTAGAGTGCCAATCTTACTCGCGTGATAGCTATTATTATGGGCGATTTTAACCAGGGCAAATGATCGCCCAAAATTCACTTAAAACCCGGACATCGTCAAGTTTTTTTTTCAAGTCTGTACTATTACGTGACCCAAAAAGGGTTATAACAACCGCTGATAATATCTCCTAGCCTCTATCGTGAAACATAACTCCAATTTCACCCTTCCTTTTATCACCATCATAATATCTCACACCGCTAAGATTTACAACCCGAATGATCTTATGGCACAAAGGATGGCCACATTATATTTGTAAAACCAATCCATTCCAATGACAAACAAACCTCCTGTATTATAGATTAAGTCAAACCTAAGGGCATATTATTGATCCCTTATCCCTACCCTTTCGAATAATTGGGAACCACTAAAATTTACTATCGGCTATTAACTTCTAGGGGTATTGGGAAATTTACTTTGGGGTGGTTATTTATTGGTAAAGTTATAGGTACAAAGAACACACACACTCGAACATGCCAAACTCGATCGGTTATAAATTTTAACGAGGATAATACCTGAAATAACATCGGATCCGATTTTAAATTTTTGAACACTTTGATAAATTCGAGCCTTGGGTTTTTTTGGAATTTAACCCCCTTTTCCCCTTCTTTGACACCCCAAAAAGGCCTTCCCCAAATTTTCCCTTGGGGTTTTTGGGGAAACCCCTCAACCTAGGGCCCTATTTCTTTACCCTTAGCACACTATCATTGGTTTTGGTGCAATCTTTACTTTATGGCAAGAGCCCCACACTTGTAAAACCCCCGGGCGTTTTCCCCGCCTGCACTCTCCAACAAAAAAATTATTACTTCCCCGGAAACCCCCTTATCTTGGTTTCCACAATTCCCTTTCCCCATCAAAAATTGGTTTTCTTCTTCCCCCAAACCCCCCCAAATTTTTCCTTTTGCTTCCTCTTTGTTTCCTTAGCTTTTTTCCCCCTTCCTCCCCAATAACCCCGCTTCTCTCAACGCGCTAAAACTCAAAAGGTCTTCCAAAAAAATATTTTTGAATGGAGAGGATCACATCCCAAATAAATTTTCCTTAAACATTTTTTGGAATCTACCCCATTTTTAATTTTCCCCTTTCCCCCCCTTTTTGGGAAAAAATAGGAAAAACCCTATCTTTTAAAAATTTTCCCCCCCAAAAAAATCATTCACGGTCTCTTGGGGTTTTATGAGAGTTTTTAATTTCTCCCCGGATCTTGCCCCTTCCCCCCACCCCCACCCCTATTCGGCACAAAACAAACCCTTAAAAATCCTTCCAATTTCATGTTTAAACCCCAAAAAGGTTCCCCCCCCTTCCCCCAAAAAACCCTTTTCCCTTTCCCCCCAAGTCTTAGCACATCGCGAAGAAAAATTAGTAGCAAGAAAATTTTTCCCTTCCCTTTCCCCCCCCCCATGCGGAATGTCCCCCCACGGCCGAATTTTCCCCCAAATTTCCCCCAAAATTTTTGGGGGGGGGGTTTTTAAGAACACGGGAAAAACCGTGGTAAAATCACAAGCCGTGAAGGGGCCCCGGTAAGTAGCCTTTCCTTTTATTATTTTTTTGCTCCCCCCCCAAATTCCTTCCCAAAAAATTTCCCTTTAATTTTTTTCTTTCATTAAATTCCTAAGATTTTGCGTTTTTTTGGGTTTACAAAATAGGGCATTGTTGGGGTTTTATACCTTTTCCTACTCTTTTTCCCCCCCCTTTTAGTTTGGGGGTTTTATTTTTTCTTTCGGGGAAAAACCCCTAAAATTGAGGCCCCCCAAAACAAAAAAAAATTTTTTATTTTTTCCCTTTTCTTTTTTTCCCCCCCATCCTTTTTTCCAAATTTCCCCGGGTTTTTGGGAACCCCCGCTTTCGCGTTTTTCCCTTCTGGGAGGGGGTTTTCCCTTTTTTTTTAAAAAAATTAGAAAATTTATAAAAACAAGCACAAAAATTTTTTTAAAACCCCTTTTCATAATTTTCTTTTTTTTCTTTATACTAACACCCTACCCCTTTTCACCCGGGGGTGATCTAAATGTTTCCCCAATTCACATATTTTTCTATATTTTTATAAACGGTGGCCAGGTGTAGTCAAAAAAATCCCCAACATAGGGGCCCCTTAAAATCAAAACCCAAAAAAAAATACACAAATAAAAAAAAAAAAAACCCCCTAAAATCGCATCCAAAGGGCCCCAAAAGGGGCGGAAAAAATCCTAAAAAAAATCCAAAACCCCTTAAAACCCCAAACTCGATCCCAAATTTTGTAAACTCCCGTGACTTTTTAAAAAATTTTTAAAAAAATTTTAAAACCCCGAAAAACTTTTTGCTTTTATGGAAATTCCGGGGACCACTCTTTTTTAACTAAAAAAAAATTATATAAACATTCAGCCCTTGGGGCTATTTTTAAATGAAACCCAAAACTTTTTTTTTTTTACCTTCGAAACGATGGGGGGTTTTACGACCGAAAACGACTTACGATTAAAAGTTATTTTTTTAAAAAATCCCAAAAAATTTGGGAAAAAATTAGCCAAAAACCGCCGGCCGAGACCCCCGGCCCCCGGTCGGCCCCCCCCAAAACCCCGGGGGTAAAAAAAGGAAAACCCAAAGGGGTTTTAAAACCTGCTCCCCCCAAAAACTAAATTTTTATTACCCCCTTTTGGGAAAACCCGACCTCTCGAACTCGAAACTTAAACCAAAAACTTTCCAGATATGTTTGGGAAAATATCTCTGGGGATCTTTTTAAAATTACAAAACATCCCCGGGGAACAATTCCCGGGGAAAGGGTTTTTTAAAAATTTTGACGGGTTAAAAAAAAAACCCCGTTTTGACCCTTTCCCCCCCCAAAAAACCCAAAAAATTTCCCTTTTTTTTTAAAAAAAAATTTGCCCAAAAAGGGGTTAAATTTTCTTTTCAAGCTTGTTCCCAGCCCCAATTCCCCCATAGGAAAACCCCCAAAAGGGGGGGGTAAGGGTTTTTCGCCCCAAACACCCTATTAGCCCCCTTTCCCCATCCAAATTTTTAAAATATTAAATTGGACCACAAAAACCCCCTTAAAAACTTTTAAAACCCAAGAAATTTTCAAAAACAAAAGATATTGTTTGATGACAAGACCTTAATTTAACAAAAAAAACCCCTAACAAGTTAAAAAAAACCCAAGGCAAAAGGGCTTTTTGGGTTCCAACCCAAAAACAGGCCCCAAAAGAGTTATGGTCTTAAAAAGCATTTTTAAAAACTACGAAAAAGTTTAAAAACCCACGACTAAAAAAAAAAAAGATCCTTACCTTTGTTCCCAAAACCGCAAAAAAACCCTAAAAACCCCCTTAACATAAAAAACCGAAAAAGCGAAAACTTTTTAGAAGTACCCCAAATAAATTTTAAAACACACTTAAGTGATTTTTGGCGATTTACACCAATCTTAACTTAAAACAAGGACCCCCAAATAAATTTTTTACTTCCTTTTTCCCGGGGGGCAAAAAATTTTTTTTACTTTAAAAAATTTGCATTGGCCCAAGCTATCATACATTCACAACTCCATAAGCAAATACTTAAAAACAAAACCCCAAAATTTTAACAACAAAATTATTAAAAAGGAAAATACTCAACCCCTTACCTTGATTTACTATTCCCTACTTGGCTTGATTTTTGGGCTTTACAATGTTCCCCATTAAAAAAATTTAAATAAATTTTGCAACTAATTAACTAAGGAGATCATCATTTACAACCTTTATCCATTTTTACCCCAATCCAATACATGCCCCCCAATTTCAAAAAATTGGGGAAAGTTACTTATTTGGGTAAGGGGGTTTTCAATTAAGGATTTTTCTTTTGTGATTTTTGATCACTTTTTGGTTACAAAAAAAAGGGCTTGATGTTTTTTTTTTGGGTTTCCCCCCCTTTTTTCCCCGCTTTAAAGCCCCACACTTTAAAAATTTTCAATCTTTCCAAACTTTCCAATGGTAGATATTTTTTTGGGGTTTTTTGCAATTTGGTTTTTTTTTGGCAATTTTTTTGGGGCCTTTTTTCCTTTTTCTTTCTTTTTTTTTGGGCCCCCCTTTTTAATTTTTCCCCCTAAACCCCCTAACACATAATTTTTATCTACAAAAACCATTATTTTTCATAAATAGTACCTAAAACGGGGGGGGGTTTTTAAAAGGGGAACACAGACCGAAAAGTGGTGGGGAAAAGTAGGGGAAACTTTTAAAAAAATTTTATGACAAATTAAAAATTGGAAAAAACGGTTTCTTAAATTCAATACAGTTAAAAATTTGAAGTTGAGGGGAAATATTTGGGGGGGTCAGAAGAGGCAAAAAACCAAAGGGTTTTTGAAGATTAAAAAAAGGGGGGAAAAAAAAACAAAAGGGTTTGCTCTTCTAAACCAAGGGGGTTTGGGGGAGGTGCCCCAAACAGGGGGGAAAGAGACAAAGGCTTCAGGGGAGGCTGACCCCCAAAGTTGAAAGTTTGTTTATGATGAAGTGGTTTTAAAAAGGGGGGTATGGTTTGGTTTAAAAAAAAAAAATTTTTGGTTTTAAGGGGGCAATTTGGTAATAAAGGGGGGTTTGGGGGAAAAAGGGGGAAAAAAGGGGCAATTTGGGGGTAAATTAAAAAATTTTGAATGCTGAGCAGTTTATTAAACACTCGGGTTTAAAAAAAAAACCCTTTAAAGGTTTTTGGGGGAAAAATACTGCTAAGTTTTAAATTAAATCGTTGCCCGGGGAAAGCAAAAAAGTGAACAAGGATGTTTTTTACTCCCCGAGGTAATTCACCCCATTTTCTAGGGGCAAAAAAGCTTTTGCTGACCCCCAAAAACTTTTTCCAAAAGTGGTTTGAAGTTTTCCCTTTTTCAAAAACTAAAGGGGTTTTCCCCGCGGGGTTGGATGATGATAAAGGGGTTGGGGGAAGCAAAAACCCCAAAAAAAACAATAAACCCCTCAAAACCCCAAAACCCCAAAAAAAAACCCCAAAAAAAACCAAAAGTACCCCCCCAAAATTCCCGGGGGAAAGGGGGAAAAAATTAGAAACCAAAACCCCCCAAGGGAAAACCCGTTCATAAAACATACTACTCAAGAATGGTAAAGATAAAAGGGGTTTAAGAATCTAATCTTATCCTGCAAAAGTTTCCCCTTTTGGGGTTTTGGCCAGAAGCTTCAAAAAGGAAAAAAAAAAAGAAGCTGAAGGGAAAAAATTAAAAGTTTTTAATGAGGAAGAAAATCTAGCAGAACTTAAAAGACAAAAAAAAAAACTGAAAAAATTTTTAACAAGATCGATAGCTAAACTGGGCCCCAACACTTCACTTGGGCCCCCAAGGGGTTTCCCCCAAACCCCCGACACACCAACTTAACAAACCCCTAATTAGAAACCCCACTTCGGGGGACTTACATTTCTCCTTTTTTTTCCCCTAACACACCTAATAAAAAATACACACAAGTCGGAAAAACAAAAATTAAAAAAACCAAAAAAGAGTTTTTGGAAAAAAAGAGAATCGTAACAAAATTTTTAAAAAGTTTGATAACCCCAATTTTAAAACACTTCGTTTTTGAAAAATACGAGCTTCTTCTCTTGCTTTTTGATATAAAACAAAAGGGGGAATCACAAAATAAACAAAATCGACGCGTTAAATGAAAAAGAAGAAGGAAAGAAATACCATAATGTTTTCGTGCAAAGAGGCTTTTTTTTTTGAAAAAAGAGTGTTGTATTTTAAAGGCACCAGGGGGAAAGGGGGGGCCCGGTCCTTAAAAACCCGGGGCGGTCCCCATATAAAAAGGGCCCCGTCCCAAAATTTTTTCGGGACCGTCCCAAATACGCCCAAAAATTTTTTCCCTGATGTGGGGAAAAGTTTATCGGAAAAAAAACTTATCTTTTTTTGAGGGGGAAAATAGCTGTTGGGAGATTTAAAATTTAAAAAATTTTTTTTATTTAATAAAACTTTTCTTTTTAATTACAAAAATTTTTTTAAAAAAACCATTTTGTAAAAAAAAAATTGTAAATTTTTTGGGGAGAAAATAAATTCTTTTGATCACTTTAAAATTTGGGGTTATTTTGTTGAAACTTTTTTTCCTGGTTTTAAAAATTTTTATCAAATGTAGTTTTGGGGAACTTTTTTTTATATTTTGTTTTTATAAAACGTATAGACCCCGATTAATGAAAAAACGTTTTTACATTATTTGTATTAGTTTTTTGGGGAACAAAAAAAAAAAAAAAAATCAAAAAAACAAAAAAAAAAGTTGGGGGTTCCCCTGCCAAGAAGTGCTTTTTTTATTTAGGAGCCTGTAGCTAGACTCAAAGTTTTTGACAACTATGTTTTTTAAAAACCCTTTTATGTGCCCTTTCAAATTCTTAACCCAAATTTTTTTAAAAATCACGCCTATTTTCCGGGGCCTATACCTGGCCCCAACCCCCTATAATAAGCCCTTTTTTTTTCGTAATTAACTTTTTTCATCAATTTTATAAACTTTAACTTCATGGGGCCCCAATTCCAAAATTCAAAAACCTAAAAGGGCTTTAAAATTTTTCCCCTTATGGGGCATCAAAAAGTAAAATTTTTTTTACTCCATTAGTAAACAAAAATATTCCTTTATCAAAATCACTAAGCCCCTTTGCCCCTTTTTAAAATTTTTTTCCCCGCAAAAATCTCACCTAAGTTTGGTTTTTATAATACCTTTTAAAATTTTTTTTTGGGAAATGAAATCACTTTAATGGGTGAATTTTCCCATAAAGATATTTAAAAACCCTTTTTAAATCTCCCAAAAAAATTTCCAATCGTTTGGGGGTTTTAAGGATTTCCCTTGGGGGTTAAAAAATTTTTTTCATGAACCAATTTTTAATAGGGGTAAAACCCAAAATTATTCATAGGTGCTTTTAAAATTTTAAGAAAAAGGGTCTTTTTTCAAAAAACCAAAAAGAAAGGGATTTTAGATTTTCAAAAGTTTCATTTTTCCTAATCCATGGTTTCCCCCCTAAAATTTAAGGGGGGCAAGGGTATTTTTAAAAAAAATTTTTGGTTTTGGCCCCAATTTCCAAATTTTGGGGAAAAAAATTTCTAAAAACCCTATAGTCATCCTATTTTTTTTCCAAGTCAAAACTAGGGTTGGGGGAAACCGTAAAAGGGTTTTTTTCAAAATAAAAAATTTTTTTTAAAAAAGCTCTTAACCCCTTCCCTAATTTAAAAAAATTTTCCCCAAAAATTTTTGGTTTCCCCAAAAAAAATTTGCTTTCGGGGGGAAAGGGAAATTGCGTCTTCCATAATGGAAAAGGGGGAAAATTTAATGAAAAAGTTTTTACAAAAAAAAACCCAAAAAAAAGATAGACTACAAAAAAGCAAAAAAAAGAAAATAAAATTCTCACTTGATAGGAATCTAGTGATGGGAGACCAAAAACGATTTAGAAATCGAGCCTAAACAATTAATTTTTTCCTCTGGGGGAACCAAAAACCCCTTGATGCTTGGTTGTAACTTCACAGGGGGGTTTTACAAATCCCCTTGCAGTGAACCTAACCGTTGTACTGGGGTGTGGTTTTAACCCCGGGGGAATTGACGTTCTTGGGGAATAGTCTAAAATTTTTTTGGGGAAATTCCGAATGGTATCCCCGAAAAAAGGTTGAGGGGGGGGAAGGATTTTTATGTAATTTTTTTTTTTTATAAAGGCAAGTAAAATCTCGGGTTGAAAAATTAAGGGGGGAATTTTTATTTTAATCAACAAAACCCAAAACCCCAAAATTATAAAACTAAAATAAAAAAAAAAAAATGGAAAAAAAAAAAAAATTGGTGACTTCAAAAAATGGGAAAAAAAAGCGTGTTCACTTAGAATTTTAATTTTCCCCCCCTTTTTTATTCCTACTGATTTGTCAAATTCCCCTGTCCTTGTTTTAAATTTTGGAATGTTAAAATTCCCCCTCACTAGGGTTAAAACCCCAAATCTTCTAAAAAAAAAACAAAATCATTTTCAGTCCAACCCCTTTGATTTTGCAAAGTTACCCCCTAGTTAACTATTTAAAAACCCTATTATTTCAAAAAAAAAAAAAAATAAAAATAAATAAAAAATTTTAAAAAAAAGCCCCCTTCCCTTTTTTAAATCCAACCCAAAAACCCAGCCCATAAAAACCCAAAACCCATCTTTTTTAAAAACCCAAACCCCCACAAAAAAACCCTTTTTTTTCCAAAAAAAAAAAAACCCAGGAAAACCCAATTAATATACTCGGGTCAAACTAAGGAAAAAAGGAAAAGGTAAAAGAAAAAAACACTGTTCACCGTTTTCCCCAAACCTTTTTTTAACCCGCCTTTTATTGTACTTTCCCACCTCCAAAAGCCCCTTTTCCCCTCTTTAAAAAGGATTTTTCGAAAGTAAGCCTTTTTATTGTCCCCATTGCAATTTCCAAGCATCCTATTGGAGGGCTATGGGCCAAAAAAATCAAGGGCTGTTTTTGGGAGGAAAAGTCGACATCAATTTTTAAAAGGGCGGGTTTTTAAAATTGAGGGGAAACCCTAGAAGCCCCTGGTACCCTTTAAAAAAAGAGGCTTTTTCCCCCAAAGCCAAAAAGTTTTAGTTTATTTTTTAATTTTCCCCAGTCATTGTAGCTTATTTTTTTTTATTTGTGCTTTCAATTCATTTTTGAAAAAATTTTTCAAAATTTAAAAAAAAAGTCAGTTTATATCTTTGCTTTTTCTTTTTAAATTTTTTTGTGTTCAAATCCAAAAAAAGGTTAATAAGCTTTTAAAAAAGCACTTTATTAAATTTTTACTTTTTGGGGGGTCTAAAAAAAAATAGTTAAAAGCTTGTTTTGGCTTTATAAAAAATTTACTTGTTTTTCCCCTACATTATTGTTTCAAATTACCTTGACAAATGGGGAAAAACCCCATCAGATGAAAGCCGGGAAAATTGGGAAAAGGGGTTTTAAGACCATACCGTTTTTTTAACCCCAAACGGGGGCTTGTAGATCAGCTCTAGGGAATTTTTTAAGTCCTTTTTTTTGAGCAAAGGCCCCAAATGGTTTTAAAATTTTTACCTTTTTGGGGTTTTTAAAATTGCTTTTTTGCCTATTATTTGTTCTTCTTTGCTTATTATTGTCTTCAATTGCTTTTTTTAAAATTTTTAAAGTTTTTTTGATTATTAGTAGTTTATACTTTTTAGTTTAATTTTTTCCCCAAAAAATCTTTTAAAAAACAAAAAATTTTTTTTTCTTTTCTTAAAAATAATGAAAAGGGTTTTTTTGATCTCAAAATTGTTTTTTAAAGTCTTTTTGGGGAGTTTTAATTTATTTGGTTTTTAAAAAATTTTTTAAAAATTTTTTTGTTAAAATCAGTTTTGAAAACAAAAGAAAATCACTTAAAGGGGTTTTTTAAAATTGGAAAATTTTTTTAAAAATAAAAAAAAAACTGTTTACATGAGTTTTGTCCAAAAAAGGGTTTAATTTTTTTAGGTCTTTTGATTAAAAAAAGCTGAATTTAAGGGTTTGGATTTTTTTTTAATTTGGTTTTGTAGGTTTTTAAAAGGGTTTTTAAGTTTTTGAGGTCTAATTAGTTGTTTCATTAAAAATGCTTAAATCAATGAATGGGGGGTTTTTAGCCCCAAAATTGTGAAAATGGCCCCAAAAAGGGACGCCTGGCAAAAGGGGCCGAGGTTTTTAGCCGGGGCTTTTTTGGATCGGGTCCCCAACATGAAAAAAAAACCCCAAAAAAAAAGCCCCCCGGGGTTGGGGTTTTTTTCCCTTTGCGCCTTGGTGCGCCCCCGGGGATGTAACGGGGGTTTTGGGGTTTTTTTTTAAAAAATTTTTAAAAAACGTACAGGGGGCCCTTTTAAGTTTAAAAAAAGGGGCCTTTTAAAATTTTAGGGTGAAAATTTTATGATTTTTAAAATTTTTAAGATTTTAGGGGTTTTTTTTTTTTGAATTTTTTTTTAAAAAATTACTTTTTTAAAAATTTAATTTTTTTTTTTTTTAAAAACATTTTTAAACGTAAAATTTTGGCATTATGACTTAAAAATATAAATACGTTGTTTTTTTGATATTTTGATTTTTAAATTTTTGAGTTTTTTTAAATTAAGTCTGAAGTGTGGAAAAAAAAGCAAAATTTAGTCTGATAAAAATTTTTTAAACTCAAAAAGGGCATCGAGCCAAAGAGTTGACCCCCTTTGAGAGGGGGAACTGGCCAAAATTTTAAACTTTTAAAAAATTTTAAGGGTCATGTTTTTAAGTTTTTAATGTTATTTTGTATTATGTAAGCTACTAAAGGGGCAAAAAAGGTTAAAAAAATTAAAAATTTATTTTTGGGGGCCTTTTTATTCGAATCCCCGTTGGGGAGTGCGCCCCCCCTGGGGGTTTTTTTGACCCCCTTTGCGCCTTAGTGCGCCTCGGCCCCTTTAAAAAACACTGCTTGTATTGGGGAGTTTTTTTAGTTAATTCATCAAATGATTTAAAATTTTAAAGTTGGTTAAGTTTCATAAGGATTTGAGAAAAATTTTCATTTTTAAAACCTAAAAAAAAATTTTTCTAAAACCAAAAAGAAAAAAACAGCCTGGGGGGGCCTTTTAAATTTTCCCCTTTTTTTAGTGCTCTTTTTTTAAAATTAAAAATTTTTGGGGGGAAATTTAAAATTTTAAAATTTTTATTTTGCTTGTTGCTTTTTGCTGTTTCAGGGGTTTTTTAGACGTTATAGTTTTTTTGATAGTTAATTGTTGTTTAAAAAAACTATTACATCAGGTCAATAAAAAACAGGAATCAGTTTACATTTTGTCTGATCAGCCTTCTTCTAGGTTTTTTAAAAAAGCACAAAAAAACTCTATGGGCCCCTTTTTTTTAAATTTTATAAGCTCTTTGGGGGTTTTAAGCTAAATCTTTTTTCAGTTTTATGGTCTATTTTAATTGCTTTAGTGCTTATTTTTTTTTGGAGCATGCCCAATAGTGTTAAAATGCTGGAGCAAGCTTGGATAGTGATGAACTAAAAAATTTTTATTTTTTATCATCATTTATCCTTTTTTTTAAACTTGTTTTTTTTTTTATTATATATGGAATTGATACGTTAATGTTTCTTTTGTAATTCAAAAGTAAAAAAAGGAAAAGTAAAATTTTGGCTTTTTGGGGGACTAATTGGGGGAGCAAAACAAGAAAAAAGGTTAAGAGTCTACAAAAAGGGTACAAGATCAAGATCATTTCTACTCCAGATCCCCCCGAACTTACTTTTACATACGGCAAAATCATTTTTCAATTTTTCACAATTTAAAAAACCAAGACAAAAAAAGGGACATGCGCCGAATAAAAAAAGGAAAAGTTCCCCCGCCCCCTTAAAAGGCAGTTTACAATATTCCGAAAATTAATCTTCGACCCCACGCGAAGTTAGAAAATGCGCCGCATCTACTTATCCTAGGGGCCCCATCAACCCCCTCAGAAAAAAACTAAAAATCCCCCAAAGGGCCCCGGATGAATTTTAGGGGTTGGAAGTAAAAGCCCCAAAGGGGGAATTCAGACGTTTGACACAAGACACACCTAAACCGAAGACCCCAAGAGCGTAAAAAGGCCTTTTCCATGTTTTAAAATTTAAAATTAAGAGTTTTTTTTTTTGTTTTAGAACACTTTAATTCTGGGTTTTGGGGGGGGAAAATGTCATGGGACTACGGAAAACATCCCCACCCCTTAAAATTTTTTTTCCCTTTAATTAAAATTTTTTATATTTGGGGATTTTTTGGGGACTTTTTTGGGGGCATTGATAACCCGGTCTAGGGGGGAAATTGCGGGGTTTTCGCCGGGGGGCCCCTTCCTGGCCTTTTGTTTCGGGGGTCTTTAAAATTTTAATAGGATAGACAAAAGAAACCCCATTGGGGTTTTTAATGCCCATAAAAAAGAGCCAACGGGGAAATTTTAAAATTTAAAAACACTTAATAAAACTAGCAAAAAAACAAGTAAAAAAGTATTAATTATCAGGCCCCGGTTTTTTTATTGTCTCAATTTTTATCTGTGTACGTGTGTGCTAATCACGATTCGTGCTCATTTTTTTTAGTTTTCTTTTTTAAATTTTAAACCCAAAAGTGCCAGTCTCTCAGGCTAAACCCCCCCTTTGGGGGTTTAAAAATTAGGTTGTACAGCTAACTTAAAATTTTAAAAAAAATTTTATTGAATAACAAAATAATACTTTCCCCTCTTATGTCGACACTCTATTTCCTTTTTTCATATGACCGGGTAAACTGCTCGTTAAGTGTGTGGTTTTTGGGAAGTGGGGTAAAAAAATTTAAAAAAAGGGGGTGGGGGTTTAAAATCCCAAAAACCCCAACGAACCCCGCACGCTCAAGTTTTTGCGCCTTTTCCCGGGGGGTGAATTGTTTTTTATTTTAATTTGGGGTTTGTTTTTAAAATTTGGTTTTTTTTTTAATTTTTTTGATTCTAACCGTTTCCCCCTTTTTTTAAATTTTCCCCCCGTCTCAAATTTTTAAATTTTCCATATTTTTTTATGGATTAAAAAATTGGGTTTTCCCCCTTTCCTTTTTTAGAAAAAAATAAAAGAATCTAGGGGAGGAATATTCCATTTTAGTGGTTGAAAATTAAAGGGGCCCCCCTTTTATTAAACTTTGTTTTTTTCCTTTTCCCCTGAAAAAAAAGGGAAAACGGGGGGATATTAGAAAAATTGAAAACATTGAAAAGTTTGCTTTTTCTTTTTTTTGTGTTTTTTTTATTTTCTTTAATTTTTGTTTTTTTTTTATTGTTTTTTTTTTTGGGGTTTTTTTTTTTTTTTGCATTCTGCTATCGTTTTAATTTTGCTGATAAAAATTTTTCGGCACATCTGTTTTCACAGATACGGCGTATTGCGTTTAATTTTTTTAAAATCAACGGTTTTAATAAATTCGAGTACGACGCATCTTTCCCCAAGATACGGCGTTTTGGGGTTTTTTTTAAAAATTTTTTTTAAAACCCCCTAACGCCATTACGACGCATCTGTTTTAAAGATACGGCGTTTTTTTGGGGTTTTAAAATTTAAAAAAATTTTTTTGGGGAATTATTAAACAGATACGACAAAACTTTTTTAAACCCCGTACGGGCATCTTCTAAAATTAAAAAAATCTTTTTTTTTTGAAATTTTAACGAAAATAAAAACGCATTATTTTTTTGTTAATAAAAAGCATTTAAAATTTTTAAAAATTTTACCAAAATTTTTGAAAATTTTTAAAAGGGGGTTTTACCCGCATTAAAATTTAAAAAAGGGGCGTATCTTTTTCCCCTAAAAAAATTTAAAAATTAAAATTTTTTAACGAAATAAAAAAACGGCGTACCAAAAACTTTGGGGATACGCCCCCAATCTTTCCCCCGATATCAGTTTTTTTTAAAACACCTTTTTAAAAATTCTTAAAAATTTACTTCTAGCGAACAAATTACTGGATTTTTTACCTTTGTTGACGGTTTTTTTGTTTTAGAAATTCCCCAAAAAAGGATATCTTGCAATTTTAACTTAAAAGGGAAAAGAAACAAATAAAAAAAAAAAAGTCCCGCAAAAAAAACCCCTTAAATTTTCTGGAAAGTGATGTTTTTGGGGATAACAATGAAGTTGCTTGAGCAATTTCCCCCCAGCATTAAGCTTTCAAAAGCTAAAAAAGGAAAAAGGAACCTTTTTTTGGAAAATTCATTAAAAGTGGAAGTTTTTGAAAGGGAAAATTTCAATGTGCTCATTTTTGACCCCTTTTTATTCTTTGGGGGAGACCCCCTTGAAGCTACTTAAAGGGGAATTTTAAAACTTTTAAAAAAATTATTGAAGGGGGGAAAATTTTTAAAATTGATTTAAAAATGAGCTCCCCCTGAATTTTAATTGTTATTTTTGGGGAACTTTGAATCTAAAGGATTAATTTTTGGAAAATTAAACAAGGGGAAAAAAAAGGGAAATTCCCCCATTTTGAATACATGAACTCAAAAAAGCAGTCAACAAATCGAGCAAAAAAGCTAAAAACCCCCAACCTTTCCAAATTTTTAAATGCCTTATTCCGAAAAAAAAAATTGGGGTTTGGGGAAAAAACTATCGGAAAAAACAAAAGAATGTATGCAAAATTCGGATTTTATTTTTTTCATGGAAAATTGGAAGGGTTTTTGATGGATATTCTTTTAGAAGAGGGGCTTGAACTTAAATACGGCGCCCCCAAATTTGCCCTAGAATGAAGTCAAACGGATTGAAAACCAAAAGGTTTTGGACACGAAGTTTTAAAAGAAATTTTAAATTTTGAGTTCATGGAGATAAAAAGGAACATTTTTGGTAACACTAGCTTTGACTTAAAACCACGATCCTAACAATGTTGATTTTTAAATTTTGGTTAGCAAGAAAGTTCAAAACCCCATAAGATCAGGGCCCCCTTTGCTACAAAAAAATTTTTTAAGGGGAAAATTTTTAAAGAGAGGGGAAGGGGGAGGAAGGGGGAAAAAAAACGGGTCTACATGGGGGTTTAAAAAACGATCGGGAAAAAGGGAAATTAAAATTTTGGTTCATTTTAGACATTGATGGTTCAATTGGGGAGCCCCCCCTTTGTTGCAAAAATTCAAAAAAATTTTTTAAATTACCTTCTTCAAATCGCGCTGATGTAAAACTGGAGACCACCAAGATTTTAAAAACCTTATGATGTTTTTCCAAAAACCCCACCTGGTACTCAAAGGAATGCCAAAAATTTCCAGGGTTTTTGGGAAAAAAACCATGGGAAATTTGGGCATATTAATCACACTTGTAAACCTTTCCTTTTAAAAGGAGGAAAAGTAGTAAAGGCCAACCTGGATTATAAGAAGATGGGGGAACCTTTTAATTTTAAGGGGGGAAATAAATTTTTAATGAAAGGGTTTTTGGGAAAAGATATTTTACTTTTTAGAGATGTTTTGGGATGAAAAAGTTGAAAAATTTCCCCGTAGAGCAGAGGTTTTTCAAAAAAAAAGGTTTAAAAATCAATTTTTTTAAAGAATTAAGGGAGCCTCAAAAAACAACTTTCGGGAAAAGGGTTTGCAATTTAAAAGATTACACAAAGCTTAGTCTACGCTTACAATGGGAATTGAAAAGGGGAATTGGGGGGGGGAAATAAGGGGTTATTATCAATCCTTTAAAAAGGGGGGGTTTTTTGGGGCCCCCCGTAATAACGATGATTTTGCGGGGAAAAATTTTTGATGAACTTGTGACTTTTTTGAATAAGGCCCCTTATTTCAAGTTTTTTGAAAAGGGCAAAAAAAAAAATTCTTTAAAAAAAAGGGTTTGACTATTGGGACCCCCTTTTTTAAAGACCCACCCATGAAATTTTCTAAAAAAAATTTAAAATCTTCCCAAAAATTTTTGGGGCCCCATGAGGGAAAAATTTGCGACAAAAAACCAAAAAAAAAATTGGGGTTAAAACAACCCCGGAAAAAATTTTTGCGGAGTTAAAAGGGGGCATTTTTGGAGGGGAAAGGGGAAAAAGGAGGGGATTTTAAAAAAAAAAAAATTAAGGAGCCAAAAAGGGGGTCTAACTTAAGGGGCGGGGTTTAAAGACAATGCTGCCCCGGGGGAAACCCGGGGGTGGAAAAAATTTTACTTTTTTGGGGCTGTGTCGTTTTTGTCATCCCGGGGAGCGTTTCGGGCACCAACCCCCAAAAGGCGGCGAAAACACCTGCACTGGCCCCTATTTTTTTTATTTTTTTGCTTTTTTTTTTTTGACTTTAAAACTTTCTGTCAGTATTTTAATGGGGCGCACCCGGGGTTTTTAAGGGTTCGACGAAACTTTTATTCTTTCGAAAATTTTTCCAGGCTCGATATGGCGTATTTTCCCCTTCCAAAAGATAGGGGTTTTCGACTAACCTGATAAAATTTTATTTTAATTTTTTGTTTTTTTTTAAACTACTAATGTTTTTGAAAATTTAACCCCTTTTTAAAACCCAAATGTTTAAAGGGGCTGAAGGTTTTTAAAAGATTTTTGCAATTTTTGGGGTTACATATTTTTGGAGTTAAAAATTTCCCCAAACCACAAGAATTTTATTTTTGTTTATACAAAAAAATGGGGATATCCCCCAGCAAATCTCAGGGGGTTTTTGTTTAATTTTTTTTTATTTTCCACCCCCCCCCCCCCCCCCCCCCCCCTTTTTAACCCCCCCCCCCCCCCGAAAAAAAAAATGATACGTTGTTTACTTAAGTGGGGGTTGGGAATTAGAACCTTCTTGTCCTAAATTTTTTTAAAAAAAGGGGTTAAAAAAGCGCTTTTAAATCAAAATTTAAAATTTTTGGGGATGTTTTTTTTTTAAAGTTTTTTTCATAGCTGCAACATAACATTATTTTCAAAAATTTGAACTTATCAAAATTCCAAATCTTTGAGTGTGCCGGTGACTTGAAAATTTTTAAGTGCTTGGCTTATATATTTCCCCGAGACCACCATAATATGTATTTTCTATATAATTGGGAAAATTTTTTAAAAAAAATTTTGGAAAAATTTTTTAGGATTACACCCAAATAGCCTTTTTTTTTTGGGTTTTTAACTAACTACTTGGGTTTTAATTTTTCCCCCGGGGTTAAAAAATTTTTTGTTTTTTCTCACTTTTAGAAAAAGACCCCC
Source organism: Artemisia tridentata subsp. tridentata (assembly GCA_021014915.2). NCBI lineage: Eukaryota > Viridiplantae > Streptophyta > Magnoliopsida > Asterales > Asteraceae > Artemisia > Artemisia tridentata. Next base: position 358,156,180 of record CP139504.1, read on the forward strand.
CAAAAAAACACTCAGAGCCATTCCTTTTGGGCTGGTTTTAAAACCTTTTTCAAAGGGGTTTTACCTACAAGGGATTTTGAGAAGTTTGCAATCCCCACCAGGAATTTTACCCTGGGGTTGTAGTATAGTGAATGGAAAGTCCGGGGGGGGGGTTTCCGTTAAACCCAAAAAAAATTGTGTTGTTAGGTTTAAAAAAATAAAACGGGTTTTTAAAGGTGGGGGGGGGGGGGGTTTTTTTTTTTTTTTTTTTATATTTTTTGGAAAAAAATTAAAAATTTGGGTTTTTGGGAAAAAAGGGGGAAATTTTGGGTTTTTTTAATAAAATAACCCAAAAGCAACAATTTTAAACCCCAATATGCAAGAAAAGTAAACGGGGGTTCTAAAAGGGGAAAAGGGGAAACATGTCTACCTTTTGATAAGGTTCCCCCTTGCTAGCTATCCAATTCCCCCTTTTAATTGTCCACACCTTTTTTAAAATTGACGGGTTGTTTTTTCCTTAATACCAATGGGGGGGTTGGGGGTTACTATTCCCCCAACTCTATAACCCCCTTTTTTCCCCCCCTATGTCGACCGGGTTTTAAGAACCCCCCAAAACAGGGAAAATCACTAGAATTCGCTCATGCTTAAAAAATAAAAAAATTTTAAACCCTTTTATTCCCCATTTTCAGTTTCTTAAAATTTTCAAGCTTTTTCCCCTTATGGGGGGTTTTTACCCAGTTTTCTTAACCCAAAACATCGTTATACCCAATCAAACAAGAGACAATAGGAAACAAAATTATAAACAAACCAAAAACCGATCATTGAAGTTGCACGCCCAAAAAGATGGAGATGGAAAAAACCCTCAACAAGAAACCCCAAAAAAGGTTAAAAAAAGTTATACAAAAAGTTTCACAAAAATCAAAAGTAAAACACAAGGTTTTTTTAGCCAAGCAAAAATTTAAAAAAGAGCAATCAAAATAATCAAATTTAAAAACAAAACTAAATTGAATCGATAAAAAACCAAAAACAAGATTTTTAAGGGGATGATTAGGACCCTCAAAAATTGCGGGGGAAAAACCCCCCTACCAAACCCAAAAATGGAAATTTGGGTTTTTGGGGTTTAAAAAAAAATAAAATTATAAAAATTTTATTTATAGGCGGGGTTTAAAATGCCCCGGGGGGGTTTGGGGGCCCTCACCCCTTAAAAAGTGCCCCCTCAAAACCAAAATTTTTTCCCAAATTGGGGGAAAAACTTTTCCCCCGATCGCGGGGGCCCCTTTTTAATCCCAAAAACCCGGGTTGGGGTTTTTAGGATTTATGGCCAAAAAAAGTAAAAACCCACCCGCCCGGGGGAATTTTTGAAAAGATAACACGGGGGGCCCCCTTTTGAGCCGTCCCTTTTTTAAACCCCCCAAAATTTTTTCTGGCCTATCAGAAGCTGAGGGGCCCTCAAAATTTGGGGATGACGCCGTCCCCTTTAAAAAAAGCCGTGACGCCTTTGATACTCCAAAGGGTACCCCCGTCAGAATTCCCATGAAAAATTTTTTGGTTAAAAAATGATTTTAAATTTTACACCCCCCCCTTTTTTCCCAAGGCATGACCCCGGGCGGGTTAAAAATTTACGCCGTAAAGGGGGACTTTGGGGCCCCATTTTTGAGACTTTGGGTTTTTTACTTTATGCCCAAAAAGCCAAAAAAGCCCCCTTTTTTCCCGATTTCCCCCTCAAAAGTCCCAAAATGAAAAAAGGAAAACAAATTTTGGGAAAATTTTTATCAAATAAATACGTTTAAAAGGGGAAAAAAGCCCCCTTTAAAAAAACGGACATTTTTTTCCCTTAATCAAATCCCCCTTTCACTTGAAATTTGTTTTCCTCAAGAAAAAAGCCTTTTTTTTTAACCCCAAAAAACAATTTAAAAGGGGCTTTTTAAAGCGAACTTTTAAAATAATTAAAAACAATAAATCTTTTCCCCCTTCAATCTTTTTAAAAAAACGGAGATTACAAACTAGCCCCCACAAGTAGTTTTAAAAATATCAATCTCTAAAATGCATCAAAATAAACCCAAAATTTAAAGGGGTAATATTTTTCAATACCCCGTCATAGCAAAAAAAGGGTTCCCAAAAGGCCCGGGGGGAAAAGGGTGAAAAAACCCCCTCCACAAAGGGAAAAACCCCAAAGATAAACTAAAAAGGGGGTTTTTTAAAAAAGGGTTATAACGTTGGTTGGGAAAAGGGGAAAACCCCCGGTTTTTGGGGTTTGGGTAAGGGAATTTTAATGGGGGCTATTAAAAATTTTGATAAAATTTCATGTACTATACAATCTGCTAAGCCAAGCTAGACTCGATTTTCTAATGAAAAAGATAAAAAAACATAAACAAAAAAAAACATAAAATAAAACGGGATGGTACCCCGTAAGTTTTTTCTATTTTTCTTTTTTCTCACTTTTTTTTTTTTTTTTTTTTCTTTTTTTTGGGTTTTTTTTTTTTTTTTTTTTTTTTTTTTTTTTTTTTTTTTTCCTTCCCTTGCCCCCCCATCCAAAATAATACATCATGGGGGAAAATTTGCATTCCCCTTACACTTGAACTTTTATTTTAACTTTACAAATTAAAAATTTAATGACTAAAAATTAAAAAAAACAAAACATTGGGAAAAGATTTTAAAATTTTTGGGGCACTTAGGGGGAAAATAAATGATTTTTCCCATTCCCCCCCAATACACTAGTACTTTACCCATGACCCCCAATGCCCAAAAAAAATTTGAAACAATTTTAGGACTCGACTTAGCAACCGGGGAAAAAACTAGAAATTTTTAATTTGGGTTTTTTTAAAAAATTTTTTTAAAACAAAAAGGGGCCATAAAAAGATGAATAAAGGGGGGGGCTAAGGCTTTTGGGGGTTTTAATTTTAGGGGGGTTTAAAAAATTTTTTCCTTTAAAAGAAAAATGCTTAAAGGTCGAAACGAAAAGTAGGCTCTGAGGGGGTACTAGGGGTATCGTGTACAAAAATTTTAAAGTACAACGAAAGGGGTGGGGAGAAAAACTTGACCAATAAAAGCCAATGAAATTTTTAAAAAAAAAACACGGGGGGAAAAAAAAAGGGGGTTTTTTCCTGATCCCCCCTTATCATAAAAAAAAATTCTAACTACACGAATTATTTAAAAATTGGGGGGCCTCGGAATGGTCCTAACAAAAAGGTTTTAAAAACCCAAAAGTGCCCCCGGTACAAACATCACAAATAAATGTTTTCCAACCAATTCTAGGGGAACCTCACTTATTTGGGGGTTTTAAAATTTTTTTTGTGGAAAGGGGTTTTTTTTTGCTAGTAATAAACCCCCTTTTTCCCCTGAGCGCTCTTTTAAAATAAAGTTTCACTCCAAAATTTTTTGAAAAAAATTTTTTTAAATTTTTGGAAAAAAAATTCCCCCAAAAAATTTTTTCCCCCTCAGTTTTATTTTCACATTCCCCTAAACCCCAAAAAAAATCAAGCGCAATTGTTTTCTAAAAAAAATTTTTTTTTTAACCCCCCCCTTTCATTAAAAAGGGGAAATTTTCCCCCCTTTCCCCAAAAAACAAAATGTAAAAGAAAAATTTTAAAAAAAAGAATAAAAAAAAAAAACCCCCCGGGGTTTTTGGGGGGGATAAGAAGAAAATTTGGAAAAAATTTTTTTCCCGGAAAAAAGAAGCCAAGACTTTTGCATCGCCAAAAGTTAATTTTACATACTTTTTTTTTTTCCAAAAAAAACCTGTTAAACCTGAGAAAACAAACAAAAAAAACCCCAAAGCATAAAAAACCCAACGGGGGAAAATCACAACTGATTTAATTCCGACTTAGAAAAAAAAAAAACAAAACAATTAAAGAAATAATGCTTGGGAAAAAAATTTTTGCAGATTTTTTTGGGGGTTTAAAAAAAATAAAAATTTTTTCAAAAAACTTTTAGGGCCCCCCTTTAAAACAAAACTCGCAAAATTTTTCAGAATTTTTTGGGGATCTGACCCCGCGGTTTTTAATCCCGAGCCGTCAAAATTTCCCCGAAAAAAACTCATGTTAATTTCCGGAAATTTTTTGGAAAAAAATTATCCCCTTTCCCCTTTGGAAAATCCTGAAAAACATCATTTTTGACCGATAAAAGAAAATTTAAATTTTAAACAATTAAAATAAAAATTTTTTTTTTAATATTGTTGGGGGTTCATGCCAAATTTTGTTTTAAAAACTTTTTTTGGTTCCCCCCCTTTCACTTTTTTTTGAAAATTTCCCCTTTTATGAAAAAAAGACGAAGTTAAAAACAAATAAAGCATTTTAAATTTTTTTTGAACCCCTGATCCACAAATAATAAAAATAAAACAGGGGATACGGGAAAAAAAAAAATCAAATAAACAAACAAAAAAAATTAAATTAAAACCCCTTTGGGGTTTCCCCCAAAAAAGGGGTTGTTTTTTTCGAGTCACGGGGCCCAAAATCCCCCCCCTTTTTTAAAAAAAATTTGAGGAGGTTTTTTTTTTTCCCCACATTTTGGATTAAGTGGGGGGGAAAAGGGGGGCGATACACACCTTAGGGTGTAAATCCCCCCGTGAGGGAAGGGGGGTTAGGAAGGGGGTTCCTTTTATCCAAAAAATCCCCCATTTTTTTGGGGGGGGTGGGTCGGTTCCTCTTTTTTTTTCAGATGAAAAACAAGGAAAAAAAAAATTTTTTTTTAAAGGTTGGGGGATTAATTTTATCAAAACTGGAAAAAATTTCCCTAAACTATGATTTAAAGGGAAAAACAAAAAATTTTGAAAAAAACCCTTTTCCTCTGGGTTTTTGGGTTTGGGAAAAAGGGGTTTTTAAATCCATCGGGTTCCCAAAGTTTTTCTATTTTTCCGGGTAAGTCAGGGGGCGGTGGGGTTTCCCCCCAAAAAGTTTGGGTTTAGTTTTTGTGGGCTTATGGGGGTTTTTCCTCATTATTCCATGTGTAAGATCACCAAAATTCTCGTAAAAAATTTTCTTTGGTAGTGAAAATTTAAAACCCCAGTGTTAAAACCAAAAATTATGATTTTTTGAAAAGGCCTACCCCCAATTCCTTGGAAAAATAGGCCCCCCCTTTTTCCTTTAAAACCTCAAAAAAAAACCCAAAATCCTAAACATGGAGGTTTTTTCATAAAGGAAACCCCACCCCATTTTAAGGCTCATATGATTCAAAGGGTCCAAAATTTTGGGGGTTTTTTTAACTTCTTTGTTCTTCCCCCTAAATTTTTTTTCCCCAAACTTAGAAATCTAAGTAAAAGGGCCTTTTTTAAGAAATTTTTCCAACAAAATCACAAAGAAAAGATAGACTAAAGAAAAAAAAAAAATTTAAAAAGAAAATATTCACTTGATAGGAATTTGGGGGGGGGGGGCCCCAAAAAAAAATTAAAAATTTCAACCTAAGCAAAAAAAAAACCCGGGGGGGTGTTTGGGCCCAAAAAATTAAATGCGGGTTTTTGGGGCAACCTTACAAGGGGTATTACCCCCCAAGGGGATCTTGAGAATTTAAAATTCCCCCCGGGGAGTGCCCCTGACCGTTGGGGGAATATAAAGGGGGAAGCCCCGGGTTTTTGATTTTAAAAAACAAAAAGGAATATTTTTCTTTGGGGTTTGTAATTAATCTAACTCCCCCCCAAAAGGTGAGGGATGATTCTTTTTGTATTTTTATTTTTAAAAGGAAAGCAAAAAAAAAACCCCTTTTTTGGAAAGGGGAAGGGGCGGAATTAGTTGCTAATCAAAAAAACCAAAAAAGCTACTAAAAAAACTAATAGCAAAAAAAAAAACGGGGTTCTAAAGGGGAAAAATGAAGAGGGTCAACCTTGATTTGTTACTTGATAGCTCCCCAATTTTCTACCTATGAATTGGACACCCTTTTTTTAAATTTTTGAGGGTTTTGTTTCCCTTTTAAAAACCAAAAATGGGGGGGGGGGAAAAGAATTCCCCCCCAATTTTCTAAAAGCTCCTATTTAAAACTCCTATTAAAACCCGGAAAAGAACCCCCAAACATGGGCCCCTTAGAATTCGCTCATAAAATTAAATAAACCCCCAAATAAACCTAGTACGCAATTGGTTCTTTTTTTCTTAAGACTTCCCCAAGGGGCAAGTTACCGTATAGGGGTTAAGCCATTTTTTTTAAAAGCCAAAACCTCATATCCCCCAAAAACCCCAAGAGAAATAGGAAAAAAAAATTTTATAAAACAAACCAACAGATCTTTTGAAGTTGTCACGCCCAAAATTTTTGGGGGGAGGACACACACATAAAAAAAAAATCAATAAGATCTAATTAGTTTATCCAATTTTTAAAAACAATAAAAAAGAACCAAAAAGGGTTTAAACCCCAAACAAAAATTTAAAAAAAGGGGCAATCAACAAAAATAAAAATTGGGGGGAAAATAACAAAAGTTTTAATCGAAAAACAAACCATTTACAAAGATGTTTTTTGGAAAAATTTTTGGCCCCAAAAGGGGTTTCTGGAAAAAAAACCCCCCCCAAAAAAACCCAAAATTTGTTTGGGGGTTTGGGCTTCCCCAAAAAAAAAAGTTATGATTTTTGTTTTATGGGAAAATTTTTTGTCCGAGGGGGTTTGCGGCGTCACCTTAAAAAAAGGGGAGCCGTCAAAACCAAAATTTTTTACCAAATTGTAGATCTTTTCTTTTCCCACCCCCGTGGCCTTTTGATCACCAAAACCCCGGGTTTTGTTTTAGGATTTTATGGCCAAAACAGTACCGAAACCACGCGCGCAATTTTTTTACTAGATAAAAAAAGGAGGGGCCCTTTTTGACCCCTTTTTCCCCTTTTAAAAAATCCAAAATCCTTTTTTGGGGGCCCATAGAAGTAAAAACCCTCAAAATAAAAGGATGACGCCGTCCCCTTTTAAAAAAATTAAAAACCGTGAAGCCCTTTTATCACCCAAAAAGGGGGAGGGGCCTTTTAAATTCCCCCTGCAAATTTTTTGGCTTATCTGATTTTAAATTTTACACCAAAAATTTTTTCCAAGGGGATGACCCCGGGCGGGGGGTTAAAAAAGGGGACGCCGTCAAAGGTGACTTTCACCCCTTTTTTTAGACTTTCCCCCTTTTTCTTCACTTTATGCCCCAAAACTTTTCCAAAAAATTTTTCCTTTTCCAGTTTTTTCCCCAAAAAAAAAACCTAAAATGACAAAAGGAACGTTTTTGGGGAAAAATTTGATAAAAAAAATACGATTTGGGGTTAAAGGGCCCCTTAAAAGCGGAAAAAATTTTTGCTTCATAAAACCCTTTTTTTTCTTAAAACCCTTTTTTATAATGTTTCGTTACCCCCCTTTTCACCTTAGCCTCCCCCTAGTTAAAAAACCTGGTTAATTTTTTTAGGCAAAAGTGTTTTCCTTACATTACCTGTGTTCGCGGGGGGTTTTAATTTTTTTATCTTTGGTTAGGTCGGGAAAAAATTCCAATTTTAATTTTTATGAAAGTAAATATTGTTTTAAATTTTTTGTTTATTTTTTTTTGGGGGTTTTTTCTTTTTCTATTACGCTATTTTGAAAGTATTTTAAAAAATATGGGGAAAAATTTCCGGAAAAAAATGATAGAAAAGGGTTGGAAATTTTTTCACTTAGGTTTTTGTCAAAAAAAAAAAAAAAAAAAAAAAAATTGAAAAAAAAAAAAAAAAATAGAAAAAGGGGGAAAAATTTGGGTTTTTTTTTAAACCAACTTTTTTAAAATTTTTGGGGTTAAAAAGGGAGTTTTTACCAATATTTTTGGGGTTTTATAAATTTTTGGTGAAAAGGATTGGCCCCTTTTGGGAACCCAAAAAAAGGTTTTTCTTTTTTTGAGATCTTGTTGAGTATAATTCGGGTCCCCCCTAAAGCTTTTTTTTCAAAAGGGGTTAAAAAGTGGTTATTCAATGATATGAGTCTTATTCAAAGGGGGGGTTTGGGAAAAAATTTTAAACCCCTTTTTTATTTTAATTTTTTCTGTTTTGTTTTTTTTCCCCTTTTTCACCAATTTGTATCCCAAATTTTATCCATCCCCCACATCATTCTTTATCCAAACTTTTTATTTTATTGAAAATTTGGGTTTTTAGCAATTTTTAAAAAACTTTGTCGGGGGTTGGGGAAAGTTTTTATGATTTTGTCGCACTTTGGTATAATATTTTTGGGGAAAGTTTCCGGGGCCCTTTTTTAGCCCTTTTGAGTTAAGGGTTTGAGCAATTGCAAGTTTTTGGGTGTGGTTTTATCTGTTTTTGGATTTGCCCCCTTTTTTTTGGGGGTTTTGAGATCGTTTTGATTAAAAAGAATGTTTAACCCTTAACCAAAAAAACCCTTTTTACCGCTTTAAACTTGTTTTTTCCTTTTGGTTTAGTGGGGGAATTTTTTTTAAAATTGCCAAGTTTAAAGATAGAATATTCGTCATGACTGGACATTTAAAAAAAGTTTTTGATTTGCTTTTATCGAAATTTTTATTTTATTTTTTTCAAAATTTTTTAAAGTTTTTGGGTTTTTTGGGGGAATTATGACAAAACGAATACATGCTTAAAAATAAAAATAAATCCAAAAATTTTTTTTTGGATACATTTTAAAGATTTATTCAAAGGGTTTTCTTGGGAAAAAATAAATTTTTAAAAGGGGGGGTATTTGAAAACTCAAATAATACATTTTAAAATTTCATCTTAATCCTATTTATTTAATTTGGGGTTTTTTTATTTTAATGAAATTTGACCCCTTAATGTTTTTTTTTTTAAAATTTTTGTAAAAACAAGAATTTTGTGAAATTTTTGGGATTTTGGACTAGTTTTTGGAGAAAAACAAGCAAAAAGTTAAGAGAAAAAGAAATGTAAAAAACAAGATCTTTTTGTCCAGATACCCCCCAACAAATTGGGGTTCATTCGGCGTTCCTATAAGTTTTTTAAAAAATTTCAAAAAGAAAAGAAAAGGGGAAAAAGCGCCGCTTTTAGAAATGGTTTTTCCCGCATTTAAGGGGGGGAAAAAATTTTCCAAAAATATTAATTTGGACCCCCCCCCCCAAGTTAAGTCAAGCCCGCATTAAACTTACCCAATGCGCCGCATCTAACCCCCAGACAGAAAGTAAAAATTTACCCCCAATTTACGAAAATTTTAAAAGGTTGGAAGTGAAAGGGAAACCGACGAATTTTAAACATAATTTTCAGCCCCCAAAACACACCTTTTAAAGAAGATACAAGAGCTGTAAGAAATTTTCCGCTTTACCAAAATTATTAAGTAGTTTTGTTTTATTGTTTTAGTACACTTTAAATTTTTCAGGATTGTTTGGGGGTTTTTGTCGTGATAGGGGTTTTTATGTTTTCCCCCTTTTTAAAAATTCTTTTTTCCCATTAAAATTAAAATTTAAATTTTTGTCTTTGGTTGACTTTTATTAGTGCATTGATAACCTTGTTTTTTAGTGGGGCATTGCTTGGGTCGCCATGGCCCTTCCCCCTATTTGTTTCAGCGTCTCTTAAATTTTAAAAGGATAACCCCAAGTAAAAAAAAAGGGGGTTTTTTCCGATAAGATTAGAGCCAACGAAAAGGTTTAAAAATTTATACATTCATATAAAACTAGCAAAAAAAAGTGGGGAAGCTACTTAAAATTAAAAAGGACAAATTTTTTTATTTTCCAATTTTTATCTTTGGGGACGGGTGCTAAACGTGTTCGGTCATTTTTTAAATTTTCCCCTTTAATCAAAAAACCCAAAAATGCCCCTTTTTCAGCCGAAACCCCCCTTTCGTTAGATTAAAAGGGTTTAAATCTAACTTAAGTATTAAAAAAAAATTAAATAACCCAATTAAAAAGTTCCCCCCTTCGTGATCGACACTTAAAAATTTTTCCAAAAAATTTCAAAAGACCGGGGGCATTCTCGTTAAGTTTTTTGTGTTATTGAAAGTTTGGGGAAAAAATTTTAAATTTTTAAAAAAATTTAAAAAGGGGTTAATACTGCTAAACCCCAAAAAACACTTTGCAACGCAAAAAGATTGGATGTTTTTCAACGGAGGGGGTTTCAAATTTCTTGGGTTTAAAATTTTATCTCTTTGCAGACAAGAAAAAACTGTGGTTGCAAATTTTCCCAAAAGAAGCTGAAAAAGTGGGTGTTTTTTTAAGTTGTTTTTTGGGCAAAATTTTTTTGGATTCAGAAAAACTACTTGATTAAAAGGGGACGTTTTAAAAATACTAAAATCTTTATTGACTTTTAAAAAACTATGTGGGGTAATTAAAAACCCCTTTTTCCCCCTTTAAAAACAAAAGTTGAAATCAGGGGTTTTTTTTTTTGAGATTACAAAAAAAAAAAAAAATTTATTAAATGGTTAAAACCCCCACTAACAGTATTTGCATATTTCTTAAAAAAGGCTTTTGGAAGGGAAGATTTCAATTTTTAATTGCCAGTTTTTGGAATTTTAAAAATTTTTAAAAGTTTGGTCTCTTTATGTTTTGAAAAGGGTTTGTATGGAAAAGTACAGTTATTCAAGTCATAAATTTTTTCCCCTTTTGTATATTAAAATCCCCCGGGTAGTTATACTTAAAACTATAATTTTTAAGTTGGGGGTTTCTTAAAACTGTTAAGTCTAATCATGTTGTAGTATTGTGAAAAAATTTTTTTGCCTGGGGTTTTTGGTTTTTGGACTCCCTTTTTCGGAAAAAACAAAAAAAAATTTTGTTTGGGTGGGGGGGGTTTTTTTTATTTTTCCTTAGAGTTACTGTGCAAAGGAAAACTTAGGGGTGCTGAGGTTAAAACGCGGGGGTTTTTCACGGGTTTTTTTTTTTAAATTCGTTTAAAAGGGTTTTTTATTCCCCCAAAATTTCAGAAAAAATTTCTTTGGGCAAAAATTCTCTCTAAAAAACCCCAATCTCCTTAAAAAAACAAAACGCAAAAGCCCCCCATTTTTTAAAAAAAATTTTAAACCCTTTAAAATTTTGTTTTCTCCCCAAAATAAAACGCGTTTTTAAAAAAACCCCAAAAAAAACGAAGGATTTTTTTAGAAAAATTGTTTTTTAAAAAGACCCCCCTTTTGGAAAGTTTTTAATGTAATTCCCCCAAAATATTTTTTCCCAAAATTGAAAAATTTTTTGGGGCTAGCAAAGGTCAAAAAAATCATTGAAAAAATACAAATTAAACCCCTTGTGGGGGCCAGGAAAACATCATTAGGGAAAATGTTGTTAGGAAAAAATCTTCCCCCAGCAGATGATGGAGGAAAAAATTTTTTTCCCCAAAAATTAAAAATTTTTTAAAAAACCGGGATTAAAAGGGGGTTGAGAGGCATTTTTAAAAAACTTATTTTTTTTTTAAAAACCTTCTTCCCCTCAAGGGAAAAATTTCTTATCCGTTTTTTTTTTTAAAAACCTTTAATCCAAAAAAACTTTTGGGAAAAGAGTTTAGCAGCTTTTATAGCATCTCCCAAAATTTTCTGCTTGGCCACCCCAAAAAAATTTAACTTTTCAAAATTTAATTTTTGGGGTAGAAAAGGTTTTTAAAAACGGGGTACTTTGGGGAAAAAAAAATTTTTTTCTACCCAAAGGGGGTTTTAAAAGTTTTTTTTTAATAAAAAAATTTTTCTAAAGGGGGTTTTCCTCATAAGAGAAAATAAAAAGGGCCCCTTTTTCATCCCAAAAAAGGGGTTTTCAGAAAATGAAAAAAATTTTTGGAAAAATTTTTAAAGGCTGTCACCCCCTTTGTTTTCCAACAATGCTTTTGCAAAACCCCAAACCAAAACCGGGGGGGAAAATTTTAAAAAACCCCCTCTAAAACCCCAAACACACCCCCCAAAATTTTGCCACCATCCCCCCACAACAACAAAAGCCCCCAAAAAAAAATTTTGGGGGCCCAAAAAAAAAGGGCACAAAGATACCTCAACTAGGGGCTAAAAGGGGTGCAGATGGGGCCCCTTTTAATGAGGAGGAGGTTTACATTTTTGGAAAAAGGGGCCATTTTTTTCTACTAGCTTAAAAGCGGGGCAGGACGGTTTAAAATTTTAAAGGGGCCAAATAAAAGGAAAATTCAAATTTAGTCTATTTCCCATGGAATGATTCAATGAACCCCCCGGCCCCCAAAAACCAGGGGGTTTTTGATGCTAAAAATGGGGTTTAGACTGGGGTTAACATACCAAATGTTTTCCCCTCTCGGGGAAGGAACAAAAAACCGAAGTGATAGGGGGAAAACAATTTTAAAAAAAAAAAGGTTCTATGTCCCAAATTTTCAATCAGAAGTTTTTGGTGAAAACATTTTAATCCTCATAGAAAAAGGAGATTACACAGTTGAAAAAGAGGGGTTAAAAAATTAGAGAAGGGAAAAAAGTCCCAAACTCACCCCGGGTTTTAAAAAATTATTCAAGGTTGGTACTACATAAGGGTGGAGTCCCCCTTGGGGTTTTAAAATTTGGGGGGATTTCCTTAAAAGGGGAGGAATAATACGACATGAAGCAGGGGGGGGTACTTTTGATGTTTGAAGAACGAAATAATTTTTGTTTTTGGGGAAATATGGAAAACGGAAAAAGATGTTTAGAAGAGCAAGTTTTTTATTTTGGTTTTTTTGCTGAGACAAATTTTTATGTTTTCAGGGGTTTTTTGGGATTTTTGAAGTTTGTACCTGGGGAACGAAAAAATTAGTGCTGTGGGGTTGAAAAAAAAACTATTAGTACGCTACAACAAAAGATGAAAAACACTTTGGCCAAGCCCTTGATGCTTTAAAGGGGGTCAAACCACCAACAAAGGGGGTTGTCAAAATTAAGGGCCCAAAAGGGAAATTCAACAAAACAATATAATCATCACAACCCCGGGGGAAAAAAAAAGAAATTTTTGGGGAGAAGAACCTGTGGTTTTAAAACCTTTTAAAGAAAGCTTAAAACATTTCTGAAAAAAGAAACGCTAAAATTGCTACAACCAAATAAGATGAAGAGAATAGGGATTTAGCAGAGAAAGCAAGAGGGGCAGCAGAAAGAGAAAAAAAATTTTCATTTGGGGGGTAAAAAGGATGATAAAAGAGGCCAATTTTGGGGGTGCTGATTTTTTTTTGGATCAGAAACTGCAACAAAAAGAAAAAGGAAAATTATCTAGGAGGAGAAAAAAAAGGGTGGTTTAAAGGAGTTCATTGAATAAAGGAAAAGTTTTTGCTAAAAGATGGCAGAAGCTAAGATGAACAAACCCCAACCAAAGTTTTATAAAAGGAGTAAAAGTGTAGCAAAATTTAAAAACTTTTAATCAATGGAAGCCTATCAATTGAAAAATATGATTTTTTAAAAGATTCAATAAGTATTTGATAAGGTTTTCAAAAGAGTGAACACATTTGTGCCCGGGGGTAGAGGGGTAGGGGGGGAATTCCAAGAGAGTAGGTATGGATTAGAAAAAGAGGGCAGTAAAAGCAGAATTTTTGGAAGACAAAGGTACAGCTGAGTTTAAAAAAAAAAGGTAGTAAAAACAGATGATGAAGGGGGAAAAAAGATGAAGCCCCTTTTCTCCCAAAACCCCCAAAAATTTTCGGGGGAAATTTAAAAAAAAGGGGAAAAAAAAAATTTTTTGGGATTTAAGGCTGATGGAAAACCCATATGTTTCTTTTTGGGGCATATGTTGAAAAGTTTTTGGGTAGAGAGGTTTTTGAGACTGGGTTTTGGAATTGTTTTAAGGAGAAGTAGGGAAAACAACAAGCCCCCGGGGAAAAATTCCCCTGACGGTTCTATGGGGAGTTTTTAAATTTAAAAGTTTAAACCCATTAAAAAATAAAATCTGGAGGGGGTCGTTTGGGAAAAGAAATTTTTTTTGGGTTTAAAAAATCTTTTGGATTCCCTACTGTGGCAAAAAAAGGGGGCTTCAGTTTTTTAAAAGGGTTTTTTGGAAAAAAGTCCCCTTTTTTCCCCTTTTTACAATGAAAAAGTTGCTAAAAGAGAAGCTAAAAGTTGAATATGACAATCATTTGGTTTGGTTTTTTCAATTTTTATAAAAAAAGGGGAAAAAAAAATGAAGTGTTTGGGAAGCACCCCCTTTTGGGAAAATTAAAGTTTGGGGTTAAAGGGGAAATTTGAAAATTTTTTTGGGGGAAAAAATCAAGTTTTAAGGGGGGATTTTTGGGGAAAATTTAAACTTTTTCCGGGTACGCGGGGTCTTTCAAGTTTCTTTTTCTCTAAGGTTTAGATGCCATGAAAAAATGCTAAGGGGTTTTGCTGCTGGTGTAATTTTTTAAATGTTTTTGGGGGAAAGAAATACCCTAAAAAATTACGGGGAAATACGAAAAAGGGGGTAGGCGCTTTTTTAAAGTAATTTTCTGCATTGAAAGATAATATACGATGAATTAATGGGGGGTTCAGTTTAAACGTTAGGCTATTTAGTCATTTTTTACAACTATTAATGAAATAAACAAGAAAAGGGCCCCTTTTGATAAATATAGAAAAAAATTTTTTTTAGAGAACAAGTTTTAATTTTTAAAAAAACAAAAGGCTCCTTTGTGAGGGGGAAACCCCAAAATTAGGTTTTTTTCCCCTTTTTATGTGTTTAAGAAACTTTGAGGTTTTACTGTTTAAAAATGCGTAATCTACTTAAAAAACTTTTAAGGGGTTTTGTTTGTTTTTAAACCCCTAATCCTTTTTTTTAATGAACACAATTTTTAACTTTTAAAAGATTCAATTTTATTCAAGAAATAGAATTAAAATCAAATTTTCAAAGGTTTACAACGACCTTGAATCCAAAAAAAACTTGAAAACCAAATTTTTACGACCTAAACCCTAAAAAGGAAACTCCTTTTATAGAAAAAAAGGAAAACCTTTTCAAAAAAGTAAAAACCCCCATAAATCTAACTAATTGTAATATACATACAATCTTTTTCCAATAACCCCTTCCTTCTACAATTTTTCTAGAAAATTTTTTGCCCCGGGGTATTGTAAAAACCCAAAAATCCATAATCCCATTTATTTAAAAACCTTTTAAAAAATACCTAAGTTTGGGGAATAAGTAAAATTTACCTTTTTTAAAATATAAAAATTTTAATTAAATAAAAAAATTTTAAACCATCAAACCCCAAATCCCATACTAAATTTCGGTACACCCTTTTTTTTTTTGCAATTTGAAACGAAATTTGTGGGGCCCCCCCCTCCCTTTCCCAGCCTAAATATGATAAAACAAAGAGTAAACAAAAAATTTTTTTTAAAAAAAAGAACCCCCGGTTTTGGTTTTTAGTTTGTAGCTATATTCACGGCACTTCCCCCCTTATATCACATGCCCCTTTTTTAATTTTTACCCCAAAAAATACGACAATATTTTTCCCTCCTCCTAAACCCAAAAACCCAATTCAGCCAAGACACAAATTTTTTTTCCCTCAAGGGGAAGGGGAAAGGGAAAAAAGAGGTTGGAAAGCTGGGGTTTGATGTGGTAAAAATTGGGGTTTATTTTTTTTTTGTTTATGGTCTTTGTTTTGGTTTTTTGCCTTTTTTTAAAATTTTTTTAAAAGGGGGTTCTATTCTTTTTGTTCTTCCCCCCCTTAACAACCCCTTTTCCTTTTTAAAAAAAATAGTAAAAAATGCTATGCAAATTTATAATCATGCTAAAAAAACCTTTTAAAACCTCGTTAAATCTGTTTAAAAAAAAGCAATAATTTTAAAGCCCCCTGAAAAAAAAAAAAAATTGTGATGCATACATTCGACTTGTAAATTTTTTTTTGGCCCTTTAGATCAAAAATGGTTTTTAAAAACCAATAAGCTCAATTAAATACTTTTCCTAAAAGCCCCGGAAAAAAAAACCTTTTAAAAAAAATTTAAAAAAGGGCATTTCCCCCTTTATTAACGGGGGATTTGGGTTTGTTTTGTGTGATTTTAGTAGCCTTGTGTCTCGTAGGGGTTTTTTGATTGTGTTTTAGCATGTGTATTTTCGATCAAAAAGGGTTTTTAAAAACTTTTATGTTTGGTTTTAATTAAAACCCCCAAAAGGGGTTTTTGTTTTGAATGGGAAAATAAAAGGGGTTTTAAAAAGGGTTTAGGATTTGGGTTTTATTTTATGTAAAAAAACTATCCAGAAATTGGGGGGGGGTTAAAGGGGGAGCCCCAAAAAAATGATCCCAACGTGTTTTTTTAATTTTTTGGGGGTTAAAAAAAGTTTTTTTTGTCAACATTTTGCATTTTAAGGGGTTTTTAGACATTGGGGGGCGGGGAAAATGGTCTTTTTTTTTTTTTAAATTTTTAATGTCAAAATGTTTTTGGGGTGTCGGGAAAATCAGTTGGTGTTTTTTATTTTTGTTTCATTTTAAAAAGGAAAATTGGTTCAAAAGTCAGGGATAAGTTTTAAAAAGTATATGGCTTACGGGGAATTTTGGGGTTTTTTCCCCAAAGTGTCGAAAGGGGTAGTAAAAGGGAAACTTTCGGGGGTTTTTCGTGCAGTTATTTTTCTGGGTAGGCTGGAAAAATAAATTTTTTAAAAGGGAAACTTCCCCCTTTTAAAAAAATTTTAAAACCCTTGGAGTAACTATTAACTCATGTTTAAAACCCAGGAAAAATTAGGAGGTACCCCGGGTTTTTTTAAAATTTTTCCTTTAAAAATTAAAAAAAACAAACCCGATTTTTTTTGGGTTTTTCGTTTGGGGGTTTTCTGTCTGAAAGGGGGTTTATTCACCCTTCTCTCTTGTGATTTTTAATACCCCTTTTTGAACCCTTTTTTATACTTTTTTAACCCCCTTTAAAATTAAAACTTGGTTTTAAAACCCCTTTTTTTAAAATATCATGATAATGTTTTGAAAAAAACTCTTTAAAATGTTTTCTATGAAACCGAGGGATACCATTTTAAAAAAAGGGGGTTTTAAGATTTTTTTAAAAAAAATTTTTTTAAAAAAAAGGGGTTTAAAAAATTTGGGTTTAAAAAGTTTTTTTACTTTTTTAAAACCAAATTTTACTATTCTTTTCCCAAAAATATTTTAAAGACTTATTGATTATTTTATATTTTTTTTTATATTTTTTTACCCTATTTTTTTAGTATTTTTTTTGATTTTCGTTTCATGAAATTATTTTGTTTTTGGGGGGTTTTTGGTAATTTAAAAATCCCCCCCTAATCATTGGTTGAGAAAACCTGCCTATCATGTTGCCTTTTTTGTTTTCCCTCATGGGGAGTCCCTGGCCGGCCAATTTTTGGTCAAAAAGGGAAAATTGGCACTATCTGTGGGGTGGGTTTTTTTTTTCCCAGGTTCCCCCCATGCTATATAGCAACCCCCGGCCGCCATAAAATTTTTTATTATTAAAATTAAAAACTAAAACAATCTCGGACTTGTATTGGGGTATCTGTTTGGCAAGGACGTTTGATGCATCCTTGTAAATTTTTTTTAGTTCAGCTTTTTAGTGAATGGATTGTGTGTTGGGGGTATACACCCCCCTTTTAAAATTCCCCGGGACATTTTGGGCTACTACTCCCCCTTTTCACTTTTTTATAAATTTTTATTATGATTAAGTTTATCTTTTTTTTTGGGCTTTTAAGTATATGTTAGACATATCTGGGGTTGGACCGGGGGGCATTCTTTGGGGTTTTTCTGATTTTCCCTTTTCATTCATTTTTTTTTCCCCATAAAATTTTGGTATTTTGTTCAAAAAATTTTCTTAGTTTTATTTTGTTTTTTTCGTTGTTATTACCTTTCATTATATATAAAAATATATATATATTTATATATATAAAAAAATTTTATATTTTTTAATTTTAAAAAATTTAAAAAATAATAAATATTGTTTTTGGATCTTTAAGCTCACCGAAAATTTTTTTTTTTCCTTTGGCAGGTTTTTTAAAGGAAGTTGGGGGTTTTAGTCAAGAGGCTTAGGGCTTTAGTGGACTGCAAATTGATACTCCCCCGGATTAGAGTTGGACTTAGGGTTTTTTTTTTCATAGTTTTTTTTCTTATTTTGGAAGTTGTTAGGGGTTAGTATTTTTTACATTATTATTGTCCCCCTTGGAAAACTTTTTAACCATTGGGATTTTTAAAGTCTTTTGCTTGCGTTTGGTTTTGTTTGACGCCATTTTAAAGTGACATTTGACCCTTCCCGGAGGGGGTTTTAAAAATAAAAACCTTCCTTATTTTTCAAAAAGTACTAACTTTTAGTTTTTTGTTAAATTTATCATCACCCGGTTCTTTTCTTATTCCCAACTGTTTTTTTCTGTTAGTGTATTCCTTTTTCCGCGTACTAAGTCAAAAACATTAATTCTCCAAAAAACCTCCCCCAAAAACTTGTATTTACCCCAAAAAATCAAGAAAATCAAATTTTAAAGAGGACTTTTGGGGAAATTTTCCAAACACTTTTTTGGGCTTTGGTCTTTTGCCTTTAAAAAATTTTTCTTTTTTTTTAATCCCTTTGCCTTTTGAGTTTTTATCTACTCTGAGTTTGGAAAACTAGATAACAATAAAATTTCCCCGCTTTTAAAAGGATAGCCCTTTTTCCCTAGAAAAGGAAAACTTTTACCCCGCTTTTTTTTTAAAAAACCCCCGATGAAAAACCACAATTGTCAAAAAACCTAAAATTGTACCCAAAACATGAGCTTGGAAAAAACGGCCCCTCTTTACATCAGGCTAATAAAAATTTTTTCAGCTAAACCCCCAAAGCTCTTTTCCTTTAAAACATCTGTGGGGGTCGGGGTCTTGCCCCCCTTTTTGAACTAAGCTAAAAAACTTACAAGTCTTCTTGTGAAATCCCCTTTATCATGTTTTCAAAAAAAATTTTTTTCTTTTTTTTTGATCTTACCTTGGGTTTTTTCCAAAACCTTTTCATATTTTCCTTTTAATAAATTCCCCCCAAAAAGGGGTGGATTTTTGGCTTGAAGGGGAAAACAACATTAAAATTTTCTGGAACTATACTAAAAAATTCCTGGGTTTTTCATCGGGGTTAATTTTCCTCTTCCCAAAACTGATTCTTTTTAAAAGGTTCTTTCCAAACCCCGATTCTTTTCGTTTTTTTTTCCCCCAGACTCTTCTAAATTCCCCAAGGGGCTGCTGCTTTTTTTTCCCTCTTTCTTCTTCCTTTCAAGATCACCTCTCAGAAAATTTGCTTTTTCCCTTAATTTTAATGTAAACCCCTTTAAAATTTTTCAAAAAACTTCTCTTAAAATTTTAGGTTTTTTTCCCCGGTGTTCTAGTGTTTTTGATATTCTTCTATAGGACGGGGGGGGTTTTTTTTTTCCCCTTAAAGGAGGTTTCTTTTGATAAATTTTCATCTTTCTTTTAATTGCCCAAAAAATAAAACAATACTTGTTCCTGTTCTTCTCTGGAAAAATTTGCCCCTTTCCCCCTTTTTTTAAATTTGCAGTTTAATTTCCTTTCAGCAAAAATAAAAACATCTCCCCTTTTCTTCTTTTTTTAAACCCCAAAAGCCCCAAAAACTTGCCAAAAAATTTTTTTTTACTACCCTTGCTAACTCTTTTCATGAAATTTCTGAGCTATTTTTCCCAAACTAGGGGCAATCTGGCCTGGTCTTTTTGGGTTTAAAATTCTGAGAATTTTTCTTCTTCTTTTTTTCCCCCCTTACCCGGGGTTTTAATTTTTTCTCTTTTGGGGGCCTTTTTTGTGTATACTGCCCCCGCAGTCCTTGAGAGCCACCAGTACCTTGTTAAAAAATTTTCTAGCCCCCTGAAAAGCACTAGCAGTCCCTTTGAAAAACACCAGTCCCCTTATCAATTTTTCGTTTGTCCCCCCTAAAAAAACAAACTCCTCTTAAACCCAAAAGGGGAAACCGGGGGTCTTGATCAAATTTTTGGGAAATTTTTACCCCGGGGTTTGGAAATTCCTCATGTTTTTCCCCCCCCGATCATTGGGGAAAAATTGAAAAGATGATTCATTGAGGGCCCCCCCTTTGCTGACCTCTTTTCTGAATTGGGCCCCTTTCCTTCTGTTCTAGCTTTTTTTACTTCAAAACCCCTTTTTTCATTTAAATTTTTTTCCCAAAATTTCCTTGTGAGTGGGGGGCTCAGTTCCAAATGGTTGACTTTCTCAGAAAAAAAGGGTACATAAATCCGTCCGTTCTTTTTGTTTTTTTACGCCCTTCAGCCTTTTTCCGATATGTTACCTTTTTGGGAGGTGCATCTGGGGCAAAAAAACTCATGTCCATTTTCATGGTGGGGTTCTGAGCCACCCCTTTTTCGGTTGGCTTGGGGGGTTCCCAATTTGGGGTTTGGGGCAAAAAGGGAATTTGTAAAAGTTTTGGGTTGCCATAAAATTTTTGGGCCCCTTCTAAAATAACTTCTGTCTTGCCCCCTTCCTTTTAACCCAAAAAAAGTAGAAAAAAAACCCTTTCTATACTGACAAAGTAAAAACCCCATTTACATGGGGGGGGTTTGGGGGTTGTTTTTGAGGGAAAAAAAAGGCCCTCTCTTGGTTTTAAAATATCCCGGGGAATTTTAAGGGGGTTTGAAGGTTTTTGTTACTGGTGTTTTTTGGGGGTTTTTTTGGGTTAAATCAACTGGGGGTTTTTGATTCCCCTTACCCTTAAAACCAAAACATAAATCAAATAAAAGGGAATTCTTCCCCAAGGGCCCCCTTTTAGGCCAATTTTCCTCATATTAAAAAAAAAGTTTTTGGGGAAAATTTTGGGGGTTGCATAAACTTTTTTGAGGAAAAGTGAAAATTTCCCTTTTTGTTCAAAAAAATTTGAAGAACCTGGGATCACAAAAAAAATTTGTTTCTATCAACATTTTTAACCCCTTTTTCAAAAGGTGAGTTTTGAAAAAAAATTAATTTTTTTGGGGAGTAGTAAGCATATGAGACCGGGGTTAAAAAATTTTAAAGAACTGTTCCCCCGAGTTTTTTTGGACTGAGATGGAAGGTTTTGGGTGTAACAAAAATCTCCAAAATTTGGGGTTTTAAACAACCTTTTTGAAAAAGTTTTGATTATGATTTTGGTGTTTACCCCCCCCTGGTTTTTAAAGTTTCAAAGAATTTTTGTGGTTTTGACTTTAAAAAAAAAAAACTTAAAAAAAATTTGTCATCATTTTTTATGGAGTTTTCCCCCCGAGTTTTTGATTCAGTAATTTTTGATAAAAATTTTCCATCCCCCGTTGCATTTAACTCTTTCACCATTGTCAAATGTTTTTTTTTTTTTGCAGTCTACCAAAACCCTTTTTTTTTGGGAGACAAAAAATAGTGGGAAAATTTAATGTTAAAATAAATTTTTTGGGGGAACCCCCTTTTAAAAAAACCACTATCGGGGGGAAGGGGGGGGGGGGGGGGATCATCCTCTGCTTTTTCCAAATACCCCCCTTTGTTATGTTTTTTAACAAAGGATAAAGGGAAAAAAAAAAAAAAACCATTATTTTTTCAAAAAAAAATTTATTTGACTGCTGTGAAAAGTTTTAAAAATTTAGGTTAGAAAGTAGATAAAAAAAGTGAATTGAAAATTTTAAAGAAAAGTTTAAATTTGGGGTTTTTTTTGGACGGGGGGAAAATTTAAAAGATAACTTTTGGTTTTTAAGGGAAAAAGGTTTTAAAAAATTTTAATTTTAAAAAAAGTAAAAATACCCAAAAAAGGGGAAACCCCTTTAAAAAAAAGGGGAAATTAAAACGGGGAAAAAACCCCAAATTTAAATCTCAAGGGCCCCTTTTTTAAAAAGCTGTTTTTTCGCCCCCGTTCAAAAAGAAAAACCCGCAGTACAAACAAAAACCAAAAAGTACTAAATTTTTCCCCGGGTTTTTCAAATTTTTTAAAAAAAAAAAAGACTCAGCAGTATAAACCCCCAACTTTGATTAAAAAAAAAAGGGGGTAAAAACCCCCTTTTTAAAAGGGAAATAAGTGTAAAAAATAAACACTTAACATTAAAATTTTTTTTTAATGCAACCTTGGGGGTTTTTTGAGAACCAAAAAAATTTTTTTTTTAAATAACGCCTTTGATAGATAAAAAATCATTCAAAAAAGGGGGTTTTTTACAGGGTTTTTTTGCTCATGGCAGGTTTTTGCCTCTAACACAAAAAAAGAATTTTTTTGTTTGCTCTTTTTTTTTTACCAGATGTCCCCCTTAAAAAAAAAAATAAAAAACAAAAAAAAATTTAAAAAGGGGGGGGAGTGAATTATGTCAGTTACTATTTACTAACTGAGCCATCCCTTTTAAAAAAAACTCATAAAAAAAATTTCAAGAGAGAAGTTTTAAAGAATTTGTTTTTAAAAAAAAGGGATTTAAAAACCCCTTTTTTAATTTTGGGGGCCCCCAAAATCTATCCATCATCAACCCAATGTTAGCAAAATAAAATTTCCCCCCAAAAGCTGCTCACACAATGCACTAGTTTTAAATTTCCCTTTTTTCTTAAACCCAAAAAATTTCCTGCAATTTTTTAGGCCAAAACCCCAAAAAAAACCAAAAGGGTTGTTTGTTTTGGGGGTTTTTTTGTTTTGGTTTTGGGTTTTTAAAAAAATTAAAAAGGGGTTTTTGAAAAAAAGGGGTTTTTTAAAGTTAAGTTTCAAAATTTTTTGGGGGTTTGGTTTTTTAAAGGGTTTGGAAATTTTTGGGGGGTTTAAAAGGGGGGTTTTTTTTTGGGGTTTTTTTTCTGGTTTTGGGGTTTTTGTGGTTTTTTTAAGAAAAATTTTAATTTTTTTTGTTGTTTGTTGGGGTTTTTTGGGGTTTTGTTCCCCTTGGGGGTTTTTTTAAAAAAAGGGGGAATTTTGGCGGGTTTGGTTTTTTGTGGGTTGGGAAAAATTGGGGTTTTTTTTGGGTTTTTTTGGGGGGGGGGTGGGGGGGGTTTTTTTTTTCCGGGGGGCTTTTTTTTTCGGTTTGGGGGGGCAAAAGGGGGGGGGGCCCCGGAAAAGGGGGGGGGGTTTTTTTTTTTAAAATTTTTGGGGGATTTGAAAATTTTTTGGGGTTTGGTTTTGGGGGGGGGGTCTGTTGGGGGTGTTTTGTTTAGGTTTTGGTGGGGGTTAACCTTACGGTTTTGGGGGTTTTAGGTGGGGGTTTTTTGGGAGTTTTTTAAATTTTTGGGGGGTTTTTGGGTTTTGGGGGGGGGTTTTTGGTTTTTGGGGGTGGCCCCCCTATTTAAAATTTCTGTGTTTTTTTAAAAAAATTTTTTGGGGTTTTAAATCCCTTTGGGGGGTTTTGGGTTTGTTTTTTTAATGGAAAAGGGGTTTTAAATTTTTTTTTGGTTTTTTAAAAAAGGGTTTTGGGTTTTTGGGGTTTTTTTTTGGGAAAAAAACTTTTCCAATTTTAAAAATTTTAAACTATGAAAAAAAAATTTAACAAACCCCCCAAAAATTTTTGGGTTTGGCCCCCAAAAAAAAAACTATAAAAACCCCCCGAAAAAATTGAAAACCCCCCAGGGCAAAAATTTTTCCCAATTTTTAAATTTTTTTCCCCCCAATAATTTTTGGGAACCCTTTTTAAATTTTTCTTTTTTAATATTTTTTTTAACCCCCCAATTGGAAACCCCTTTCCCAAAAAACAAAAATTTTTTGAAGAAGATCCCCTTGGGGTTTTAAAGGGTTTTGGGGAAAAGGTTTGATTTTAAAAAAAAAAAAATTTTTCAAATTTTTATTTCCAAAAAAAAAAAACCCTTTTTTTTTTAAATTTTTTTTTTTTAAAAAGTTGAAAAAAATTGTTAATAAAAATTGTACCTATTGTAAAAAATATTTGGGGGGTTTAAAGTTTATACCCCCCAAAAAACACGTTGATTTTGGGGCCCCCAAAAAATTACCCCCCGGCAACTTGGGGCCCCTACAAAAATTTTTCGTTTTTTTTTTGGGTTTACCAAATTGTTTACTTTCCCCTTTTAAATCATTTAAAATTCAACCCCAACCCCGGGGGGACCAAAAACCCCCCAAATAGTTGATTTTTTTTTCCCCTTTCCCCCCCTAATTCATTTTTTTAAAAATTTTTACCAAAACAAAAGGTTTCCCTGGAAACCAAAGTTTTTGGTTGGTTCAGATAAACAAAAAATTTCCCCCCCAAAAAAAATTTAAAAAGAAAAGCCGGGGTTTCCCTTAAACCCCTTTTTTTTGGGAACCAAAAGATTTCCCATTTTGAGAAATAAAACCAAGAACCTTTTAAAAAAAACCCCCGGGGGCGGGGGTTTTAAAAAAAAATTTTCATACAAAAAGGTTTTAGGAAAAAATGGGGGGTTCCAAAACCCTTAAAAACTTAATTAAAATTTTTTTTAGGTTTAAAAAAACCCCCCACATAAAAAAATTAAAAAACCCAAAAATATGGGCCCATTGATTGCTTTTTTTTGCATAAAAAAAAAGAATTTTTTCCCCAAAAAACCCCCTTTTTAAATTTTCAGCAAATTTAAAAATTTTCAAATTTTTTTTAAAACCCCCCCCCTTTTTGGAAACAAAAATATTCCCCCCAAAAAATTTTCCTTTTTTTTACAAGTTTTTCTTCTGTTTTTTATAAATGGTTTGGGGGTTTTTTTCTTGCCCCCCTTTTAAACCCCCCTTTTCTTTCAAAATAACCAAAAATTTTTTATAAAAACCCCCCTTTGGAAAAAAAAATGTAGTCCAAAAAAAAAGGTTTTTAAACCCCCTTTTAAAAAACCCTTTTTTTGGGTTTTTTGGATAAAAAAAATTTTTAAAAGGGTTTTTAGAACCCCCCAAAAAAACCTTTTTTAATTTGGAAAATTTTTTTAAAAGGCCAACCCCTTGAATCCAAAATTTTGGGAAACAAAAATAAGGGGGTTTTTAAAAAAAATTTCCCCTTTTTAACATGAAAATTTCCCTTTTTTAAAATTTTTTTTCCAAAAATTAAAATGGTGCAAAACTTTCTTAAAAAAACCCCTTTTTCCCTTTTTTGTTTAAACCCTTTTGGGGACAAAAAGGGGGGCTTGCCCCCTCCAAAAATACACCTTTTAAAAATTTTTTTTGGTTTTTTCCCAAACACCACCCTTTGGGGCCCTTTCCTCCCCCCCCCGGGTTTAAATTTTTTTAAAATTTTTCCCCAAAACCTTTCCTTGGAAAACCCTTTTTAAATTTAAAAGTTCCTTTTGATTGGGGGCCCCCCATGTGAGGGGGTTTTTAGGCCCCTTTTTAACATTTTTGGGTTCGATTGGAAAAGGGGAAAAAAAAAAATCCCCAAAAAAATTTTTTTTGGGGGTTTATGTTTTTTTTTTTTTAAAAAAAACCCCCCAGAAAACCTTTTAAAAAGGGTTTAATATTTAAAAAAGGTTTTTTTTTTTCTTCTTAAAAAAAAGGGGTTTTTAAAACCCTATCACAGTCTAAAGGGAGGGTGATTCTCGGGGACCCCTTTTTTGGGGGGATAAAAGAATTAGGGTTTTTTTGGAGATTTTTTGGGGGGTTTCCCCCCTTTGAAAAAGAGTTATAACCCCCTTTGGGTTCCAGTAAATTTTTCCCCGAGTACAAAACCCCTTGGGGGGTCCAAAGTAAAAAATTTTTTCATTAAAAACCCCCTTTTTTTTTTTCCTTTTCTTTCCCTTTTTTTTTGTTTCCATCTTTAAAACCTTTTTTTAAGGGTTTTTAGGAAAAATTCAACAAGGGAACTCCCTGAAAAAAAAAACCCTTTTTTAAAAACCCACATTTTTTTTTGGCTACAAAAGGTCCTGTTTTTCTTTTTGCAGATTAAAATTTTTAGGGGTTAAACCAAACACTTTGGGAAAACCAAAACCTTGAAAGGTTCCCGCAAAAAACCCCCGGGGAAATTCTTGAATGGGTTTTAGTACCCCAACCCCAAATTTTTCCTTTATTCAACTTTTTTCATTAGTTTATTTTTTAAAACTAAATGCAAAAGGTTTTTTTTCCCCAAATTTCTTTTAGGGTTTTAACTTAAATTTGAATTTTTTTTATTTAAGAACCCAACCAAGGAAAAAAACATTTTTTTTGGGCCCCATTTGCCTAGGGGGCAAAAAATTTTTTAAAAAAATTAAGACAAAAAAGGGGTTTTGGAAAATTTTCCCCCAAGGGTTTCTTTTAAAAGCTTTTTTAATTTGGGGGTTTTTTTGAATTTAAAAACAAAATCCTAAAATTTTGGAACCCCCAACCCCCAAGGGGGTTTTTAAACTTTTTCCAAAAATTATAACCCTTTTTTCAAAAAAACCCGTTTAAAAAATTTTTTTTTAATGTTCTTTCCTTCCCCTTTGCCCTCATTTTGCCCCCGGGGTTCCCCCCAACCCTTTTAAAAAACCCCTTTTTTAATTTTTTTTTTTCCCCTTTTTAAAAACCTTTTTTTTCCCTTTTTTTTTTATTTTTTTAAATTTTTCCCCCTTTTTCCCAACCCCTTTTGACCCTTTTTAATTTCTTAAAAACCCCAAAAAATTTTTTTCAGGTTTAAATTTTTTTTTGGGGAAGGGTTTGGGGGGTTTATTTTTTAAAACCCAAAAAGGGAACCCCTTTTTAAAACTACTAAAAGGGAAAGTTTTAATTAAAAAGGGGGTTTTTTTCCCCTTTTTCTAATACACTCCAGGTTAAAGGGGGGAAAAAATTTTTCCCAAAAAAAGCAAAACAAAGGGGGTTTTTTTTAAAAAAATTGGGGTCTTGGGCCCCCCAAAAAATCCCTTTTTTGTTTGGGGTTTTCCCCCTTTTAAACCCCCACAAAAAAGTTGGTCAAAATTTTTTTTAAAAATTTTTATTCCCCAAAAATCCTTAAAACCCAAAATCCAAAAAATTTTTAAACTTTTTGGGGTTTTTTTTATTTACCTATCCCCTTTTAAAAAAATAAAAAAGACTTTCCCAAAATTTGGTTTTTCAAAAAAGTTTTAAAGGGGCTTTAAAGGGCACAATCTTCCCCTTTTTAAACATTTCTTTGAGTTCTTTTGGAAAAAATTTTGAGAATTTTAAAAATTTTACCCCCAAGTTTTAAAATTTGGAAAAGGGAAAAACCCCCAAAATTCCCCCATTTTTTAAAATAAAAAACCTTTTTTTTCGCCCCCCCAAAATTTTTTGGTTTTAAATAAACAGGTTATTCCCCTTTAAAAATTTCCCCCAAAAACCTCCAAAAAAATTTTTTTCTGGGGTTTTTAAGGGGCCTTAAAAACCCTAAAATTTTCCTTTAAAATTTCCCTTTCCCCCCCCGGTTTAAAAAATTTTCCTTTTGGTTTTTGGGGAAATTTTTAAAAAATTTGAAAATTTTTTAAAAAAAAATTGCCGGTTTTTTTAAAAAAATTTTTTGGGAAACCTTAATTTAAAAAAATTTATGACCATTGGGTTTTTGATTGGTCTATATACCCAACAATGATCTTAACAAAATTCCCCTTTGAAAATTTCAGTATTTTTAATTAAAACCCTAAAAAAACTCCTTTTTACTAAAAGTCCTTTTAAAAAAAAATTTGGACTTCCCCCCTTTTCTTTGGGGTTTTAAAATTTTTTTAATACCACTCCCTTTTTTTAGAAAAAAGGCCCCCTTTTAAAAAAAAATTGCCTCAAACAAAGACTTTGCATCCTTGTATTTGCTGAAGTTTAAGAGTTGATCATTGGGAATTGTCATCATCAGCAAGCCCCTAGCCTTGACATCGTTTTTCTTTTGCAGCTTCTCTTCTGCAGTCACTGGAGAGGTTTGCACAATAGTCTCTTCTTTACCATCAACTGTTGATACAGATGTGGAAGGTTTAAAGGAGTTTCCTTCTTCAATAATCTCCCAGAGTGCATAGGCCTGCACTTGGAAGTATTGTTCTATTCGCAGCCTCCACATCTCAAAGTCGTTTTGCTTCAGCATAGGTAGTTTTGCAGCCATGTTAGTCTGTGTAGTTTCCATGTCCATAATCTTCAAAAAGAGTTCTTCTAAAGTTAAAGTATCAGCCTGTCTCTGATACCATTTGAGAGGATCAAAACTTAGGATGTTACTCCCTTATGATGTGTTTAAGATACTTTGAGGTTATACTGTTAAGTATGCGGAATCTACTTAACAATACTTAGAAGGTTTTGTTTGATATAACAGTAATGCAGTATGATTAATGAACACAATATTTAACTTCAAATGATTCAATGTTATTCAAGAATAATACGAGTGATCTCAATATCACTAGGGTTACAACGACCTTGAATCTCAATATCACTAGGGTTACAACGACCTTGAATCTTAACAAAACTTCTATGACTCGTACTTGTATTCGTACCTAAACATCTAACCTATGATCTCTTTTTATAGACATAAGGAGTCCTTTACAAGATAAGTATCTACCCGTATAAATCTAACTAATCGTGATATACATACAATCTTTACCATACTTATCTTCTACACATTCTTCTAGAACCTTTTCATGCAGCAGTACCTTCCATTATATACTAGCAGTACTAACTTATAGTTTGTACTGTTAGTTATTCATCAGAAATCTTCACTTATACACTAGCAGTTTGTACTGTTAGTATATTCTTCCAGCAGTACTAAGTCAGAAACATTTAATTCCCAACACTTAGTTTATAAAAGGAGGTCCTAGGGCATAGAGTTAGATACGAATTTACAAGTTTACAGAATTACATAGAGTCGATTAGCTTCAAGGTTGTAAACCCTAATACTGTTGAGTATTCGTATTATCATCAATAATATTGAAGCTTTGTTTGTTTGTTAAATTTTGTGTTCTTGTGTTACTGTTACATTAAAGAATTCTTCTTAAGATTAAAGTTGTGTTAGATTTATCTAGCATAGCTAAACCTTTACAAGCTAAGGGAATTCGATCAAGTGTTCAATTGGGATCAACAACATGTGAAAGTATATATAGTTCTATAATGGTGACGGCGTCACTTGCAAAGTGTGACACCGTCAGCTCACCTCCAATTAGGGTTTCGTCTTCTCCAAATTGTCTTGTGACGGCGTCGCTTAGGAACTCTGACGCCATCAAGTGATGTCTGACGCCGTCCTTCAGTAAAACTTCTGGGCCATCTCTTGTTAACTTTCTATGAATATTTGGTCTTCAATTAACCTGACGCCGTCAGGTTATAAAGTCTTAAATTTTGACTGAGGTATCGCTTGTTAATTCTGAGCCAACAATCCTCAATCATTTGCAAGTGATGGCGTCACGTTGTAGCTTGTGACGCCGTCAGACTCCCATATCTGACAGAATTCGGGATTTCGTCGTTTTCTTCACTTTTTCGTCGTTTCGAGCCTAAAACATGCCATTTTCCAGATTTTTTGTCCCAAGTACCTAAAATGCAAAAAGAAACGATTTAGGGCAATATTTGATCATATAAATTCGATTTTGGCCTTAAATGACCCCTTAAAAATGTACCAAATAATTCCTCATCAGCGTCTTCAAATCTTTATCATTTTCACCGCTAACCCTCGCGGTTTGGCTGACAATCACATTATATTTTTCGACTTCTCGGTTCAACGGAAACCACTTCCAGATAACAACTTATGTAGCCCTTTTTTGCGGCTTGCTCATTGTATTCCGCAAGAATTTTGAATCGAAACGCCTCATGGGTTCGGTCGGTGCGTGTGTTTGGATCCTAAAATACATGTAACCAACACTCCGCCAAAATTAACTCTTTGGTTGAACTCAATGGCGTACGAGTTATTTCGTTTTTCTTTTCTTTTTCGCGAGGTTTTTTTCCCTTTGCCACGTTTCTTAGGTAAAGACAGCCCATCGGCTTTGGATTGTAGGGGAGGTGGGAATTGTTGGTATTGTTGGGATTGGTATAGTTGTTGGGTATTCATTTTGTTGGTATTGTTGATGGAAATTTGAGTTTGTTGGTTGTTGTTAAAGTTGAAATTGAGTGAATAGTTGAAGTTTCTTTGATGTAGTAAATGGATTAAAGTTGGTGAATTGGTTTAGGATATGGTATGACGTATCAGTAGTAGAAGTTGGTTGGCATTTGATGTAATGGAATTTGTAGATGATGGTTTGTTTGGATTAGATGAAAACAAGAAATTTGATATTTAATTTTGTGGGTTAGAGAGCATTTGATTGATCCATGAAGATTGATCAAAATTTATTTTTGTGACATTTAGAGGTAGAAATAAAAAGAAGCATTGTTGAGATGTATAGTAGAAGTATATGTAAAAATTAGAATATTTAAAAGGTATTTATATGATTTTTAAAGAGTAAAAAATGGATAAAATGGGTTTTTTTAACCCCTGCGTCTCTTTTTTTAGACCCCTGTTTGACCATTGCAATATAAAAAAAAGAAGTAAAAAGCTTGATGGCTTGGCTGGTGAAATTGACACAATGCCCTATAACGCGAGCTTTGGTATCGGCTGGTGCCATAAGGCAATAATGAGCCTTATAGCTTACCATACCATGTGCTTTTAATATTATTTAGACAAGAATTTTTAAGAAAGTTCAAATATTTTTTTTGTTTTAAATATAAGAAGAAGGAAAGAATCCATCTGTGTTCAAAACTTATTTTCTCTGGATAATAAGAAGAAGGAAAGGATCCATCCATCTTACATTTATGTATATCGGGACTTAAAAGTATACAAAATAAAGGGTACGTTTGATTAGTAATTTTTTTATTTTTTTTTTTTTTTTTTTAAAGTAATGAACTAATTTTTTTTTGGGGGTTTGTCGTGTACATTTAAGAATTTACATCAAGGTGGTAGGTAAGCGGGCAACAAGCTGCGCCGCCACCCCTTTCTGGATAGCAAACCCTATTCTACTGAAAACATATTCGTGACCATTCGGAGCCGATACATTGCTGCGAACAACCTTACGAATCCGATCCAAGAAATGCACAGCTTTAGGGGCCAAGGAACCAAAAGTGTCAAATGCAAAAGGAACAAACACGTGTTGATTCTCGGAGCAGGCTTTATCATGTTTGTCCACTTTCTTCACCTCAGCCTTCATAACAGCTTGCCCAGCCGTAAACCCATTACCCCGAAGATCCACAAGGGGGGACACACCAGTGAGGTCCACACAAGCATGTTTCCCCCGTGCCCATCCAAAAACCAAAACATCAGCGGGCCGCAGGGAGGACCTCCCCTCAGTAGGGTCTGTAAGAAAATTTACTAGAGCTTCCTTTTTCGCCAAAATCCCCGCCCTCCGAAGGACGTCAAACAACACATCCCGCACCAAGTCGTGACGGTACTTAAACCCGGGGAGCTCTTTGCAGTGCACCGCATGTTCCCCAAACTTTTCCAAGACGACCTTATGACACACAGGACAAGGCTCGTCCACTGGGAACAACGGGATCATTAGACGATATTTAAGGATCGCCCTATATTCGATTGGAGACATGTGCTGCCCTAGCCCCTCAATGGGGATGACGGTAAGGAAATCCTGTGCGTGCGGTTGCTGAAGACATTCCATAACAGCCTTCTGTCGCGGGGATAAACCAAAGTCCATTCCCAAATTCTGGGAAATTTTACAGTAGAGGGCACTTGCCAAAGTTTGCTGAGGCTTTGGGGGGGCGGTGTCCTTACTAGTGAAACCGCCGATATCAAAATCTGGGAGGGACGCATGCAAACGCCCCAACGCCTGCCCATAATCAGGGTCAAGGCTAGAAACTCCGCTATTACGCAGGATATGATCCTGCAACTCCCATGATTGAACCCTGGAAGCTACAAAAGCATATGAGGAGACATCTTTCGCTGAAAGGAGCCCCAACCCACCATAGCGAAAAGGCAGGGAGGCAACCCTCCATTGAAGATCCCCAAAAAAAGGGCCCCCACACGCAACGATATCTTCAACAACACTCCTTAACCCATTGTCAAACACTCCCACAGCCTCATCAGAAAAAGAAGGTTGGCAAGTGCGTAACCCAAACAACAGCTTAGCAACTCCCATACAAGAGCGTAGAAGGAGAAGCTCACTTTGAGGGTCCTCCAGAAGGGGAAGGCACCTCATAAGTTCCACTGCGCGCAAAGCCCTTTTAACCGCTAGGCCGCTAATAAAATCCGCATCCCTGCTGACAGCCCCACCAAGAAGTTTCACCACTATATCCGGCCTCCCGATCTCCACGGGAAAAAGACCTTGTTGCACCTTTAAACCATTACAAGAAGGCCAGAAAACCTCGGTTTTCTTGATGTTAAGCTTAAGCCCCAAGATAGGGCCCTCCGTCTGAATAATATTTAAAGCTTTAGCAACCTCAACTGTGTTACCAATTAAGGTGCCATCATCAAGGTACCAAGCCTGAAAAGGGAGGGAACAAAATTCCTGGACCCGCTGAACAAGGGGGTGTAAGGCTAAAGCAAAAAGAAGAGGACCGAGGGGGTCCCCTTGTTGAACCCCGGTAGTAGCCCCAATTGAACCCATGGGGCAATCGAAGGGCACCGCAGACTAACCTCCCGTAAAAGAGCCGTTCTATCCACAAGGTTAAATGCGTTAGAAAAATCCACCGTAAGCATAGCCATAGCCCCGTCTGAGTGGAAAGAATTAAGGAACCTGTTTGCACTGTGGAGCACAGCCTCTGCCCCATTCGGGATCCCCACCCCGAATTGGAAATCCTCGAGATAAGCAGCCATCTCTTTCTTGACTTTATGCATAGCTACTTTGGAAACCAGCCTCCTCCAAATAGCACCTACAGCGATTGGCCTAATCCCATTATCAGGCTTGAGCAGGGGAGTTAGGGGAGCCGAGGCAACGAACTCGGCGAGGACTTTGGGACAGTTTCCCCCCAACCAAAGGTTTACAACATCCGTAATGGCCGAGGCAAGCCCTGAAGCAGTTGCAGAACCTTCCCCACACATGGCGTCTAGAAGGTGTTGGGCCCGAAGGCCATCTCTCCCGCAAGAAGTCCCTTTCGGGAAAGATTTGATGCACCGCAACACACAATCTTTATCAACCACTAAATCAGGCTCGGATAGCAAGACTGACGGTAAAACCGGGGGGGGGGGGGGCAAGTCCGGGTGTTTATCCTTTAAAGCGTTTAAAGTGGAGTCATTCAGAGGCGCAACACTAGACGAACACAACACTTTTACTGCTGCAGTGAAATGCCCGTCTGCAACCTTCTGCAAACACTGCCTAACATTGGAGCTTAAAGTTGAATCCCCATCCCTATCCTCATTCCCCGAACTCGACTCCACCCTAGGTGAATCCAGAAGGGAAGAAACCAAATCACCGAAACCAGAACCATCTTTCCAACTAGCAAGGGCTTGATTGATGCTACTGCATTGGAGGGACTTGCGATTCCCCGACCTACGTTCCTGGCGACAAGAAGGTCTAACAACCCGAAGCGTGCAACGAGGTAAAAGGAGAAGCTTGACCCACGCATCTACAGAACCTGGGGCCGCAACAACCCTACGCAATGTCGAGGACAACACCTGCGCGAAAGCCAAACGACAATTGGGTGGGATACTCTTGACCGTTTTAATAGGCAAAGATAAGACACGCTCTAGCAAGACAACATCCACCGGCATTACCCCCGAAAGATTGGTCGCCACGACTACCGAGGGCCTGCATGGCTTTGGGATACCCACTACCCGATCAACCCCTACGTCCGAACCAGGAGCAAAAGTAGAGATGCCATCGGAATGGTGACACCCCCTACTAAGAGCATGCAACAACATACACCTCCCACAGATCCGTTGGTTAAACATCTTCAACATTTTCCCCACATCGCTTAATAGAACCCAGTCCAGGGATAAGACATCCCGTAGACAATCTTTGCTATCATCCGACCTGAAGTGATCTCGCTTGATGTAGGCGAGTAACCTTGAATAGCCAGCAGACCCGGGCCTACCATCTTTGCAACAGTGAAATTTATTAAATGGGCACGGCCACACCCCAACCCCAGAAGAGGAACATCCCTCCCCCGAGGATGCGCGAACCATTAGACTCCTCGATAGAGAGTCTTGTTCCATGTCGTTTTCTTCGTGAACAGAATTATCTGTTCTTTTACCCATTAATTAGTTGAAAATGAATTGGGGGGAAATGATGATTTGATGATTCTGAAAGTGGGTTTTGAAGGAATTGAAGTTTAATAAATTAAAAGTGGGATAATTAAATAACTCAATCCATTATTTTCAAAATTGACCTAAACATCAAGATTTTTGAAAAGGGTTAGATTGGTGAAATTGAAATGGGGTAAATGACAGATTGGTGATTTTGAAAGTGGGTTTTGAAGGAATTTAAGTTTAGCGGATTGAAAGTGGGTTAATTTTGATTTTGGGTCGTCTGGGAAGAAGACGTTAATTTATAAGAGCAGCAGGAAGGTTTTAAAATTATTGTTGCAACAAATTATATAAAAGTGAATGAATATTTACCGGATGCTGAATGGATTGATTAGTAAATGGGATTGAAATTGGAGTTAGATTTGGAATTTGTTTGATAGAAATAAAAGAAAGAAAATATATGATTATTAAAATCTTTATTTTTTTTATAATTAGTGTGATATATAATTCGACTTTGAATAACGTTTTAAGATTAAAATAAAAATAGGACGTGAGGCTACATGACCAAGGACCCATATGTTTTGAATGAAACCACCCATTCTTGATCGGATTCTAAAAACCCATACTGAGAATTGAAAATATAAATTAGACTAAACAAACAATGTGCACGACAAAGCACACCTAATAACCTTTTTCAAAATCCTCACCCAAAGACATTCTAAGGGGGTGTTTGGTTGGCCAAATTTGGGGGTATTTTGATGGATTTGATATTAAAATCTATTACAAACCATGTTTAGCAGCTGATGCATTAGATGAGTATTTACAAAAAGGGAATACTATGCACGTAATTGTCTAGATTTTTTTACTATGTGCATAATCCAGTTATATGCAAATGAGTTTTTAAGAAAACCAGATGAGAATGACATTCGCAACTTGTACCACACACATAACGCGGTTCATAAGATACCGGAAATGTTGAGAAGCATCGATTGTATGCACTAGGAATGGAAAAATTGACCGAAAGAATGGCAAGGCCAATTTCACAAAGGTGATAAAAAGTATCCAACTATAATGCTTGAAGCCGTTGCGTCATACGACTTGTGGATTTGGCATGCATTTTTTGGGGTAGCGGGTGCGAATAACAATCTTACCGTTTTAAATAATTCTCCGTTATTCGACGACCTGCTTAATGACATCGCCCCTGAGGTTCCGTTTGAAGTATACGGGCGTACATATAACCATGGGTATTATCTTGCTGATGAAATTTACCCAGAGTGGGCATCTTTTGTCAAATCATTTGCGGTTGCAAATAACCCAAAAAATGCCTTATTTAAAGCGAAATAAGAAAGTGGTCGAAAAGATATCGAAAGAGCTTTTGGTGTCCTCCAAGGAAGTTGGCATATTATTGCCTAACCGGCGCGTGCATTTACTGTGGGCAAGTTACGGAGAATCATGTACTCGTGCATCATAATGCATAACACGATTTTGAAAGATCAAAACTTTGCAATATCCGAAGCTAGCGAATTGTATATATTTCTCCGCAACTAAATTTACAACAGACATGGATTGAGCGTTGCGCAGTGCAAAGACGAAAAGCCAAAGAACTACATGATAAACGCAAATACCCAAAGCTTCAATGATGTCTCATCAAGCATGTTTGGCAACAACATCAATGGGAACAAATTCAACAACATAATGGAATAATTAGTTTCGTTATAATTTGATGTATTTCTTAAGTTGCTTTTTTTTTTTTTTTTTTTTTTTTTTTTTTTTTTTTTTTTTTACCGTATCGTTATTTTACGTTTCATATGTTTTTTATTGTGTTGTATTGTATTTTTATTTTTAATGAAATTAATTTAGTTTATTTGAAAATTTGAATAAAAAAAATAAAGTTGTAAGTGGTGGGCTTCAAATGAGTAAGTTGTGGTTAGTTATTAGTGAGGGGGGTTAGTTGTTGAAGTTTGTTAAAGTGATGTGTCATCAGGTGGACCCCAAATGAGGAGCTTTGGTTTCTCACTGCACCTTGTACTCTTGTACTCTTATAAAGCACAATGCTTGAAACCTACCACTATTTAATATTTTAGTAAGGTGCTGTTTGCTTCGGCTCATTCAGATCTGAATACGTCTGAAATCTGATTCGGTCAGACATTTTCAGATTCAGACTGTTTGTTTATTCAGACATCTGAAGTCTGAATACATCTGAATAGGGTCTGATTCATTCATACATTTGAATATGTCTGATTACATCTGAAAAGCTTAAACTTTACACCTACTTCTTTTCAATCCTTAACTCCTCATCTTGGTCTTGAATTTTTATTAATAATCATGAATGGAGGGTCTTTTGGTTTGTTTTATAGCGAAATGATTGTTTTTTGTTTATTCAGACACTTTATAAAAACAAACAGACTAAAATAATTCAGATTCAGACCTTTGGACCACTAATTCAGATTCAGACGTGGTATTCAGATTCAGACATAAAATGTCTGAATAAACAAACAGCACCTAAATTTGAAATACATCTATTTCAAATTTACGAACCAAACGCGCCCTAAGTGTTTTCGGAGTTAGATTTGACTGCTAACCAGACATGTAATTTCTTCACATTTTTTAAATACTCATATACAGTATTTATGCATTCAGGTCATAACAAGGCATATGCGAAGTTGACATGACAAGATCATTGTGACACATAATGGCACATACGTAAGAATTAAGATCAACGGTAAACATGGGCGGGACTAAGGAGTTTTCGAGAGTTTACGAAAACTCGATAGATGTAGGCCGTTTAGTGGAAATTTTGGTTAAAAAATAAACTTTTTCTCTAAATATTGTGTCACGCATCATGTCTTTTTCACTTAATTAGTCCACTATTATCTCAAAAGAAATACATAGTTGTTGATGCAAATAATGTCCTGAAAACGTTATTCGATAACTTCACATTTTGATGATAACAAAATGTGAAAACACTTTACGTCAAAATTAACGTAAACAAGTTTTTAGTCGAAATATCCCGTTTCTTAGTAAATCACTCTAGGTAAGAACAAACAAATTTACAACTTGACAAATGATCAAAGAAGTGAATTTGTATTTTAAACTTCACATTTTTAATGTGACAAAACATATTTTAAAAAATACATTTTACAAATCATTTTTGAATTATAAGGAAATATTTTAATTGAAAAAATAAGTTTAGTGCACTTGTAACATTTGTTACATACTTGTTGTATCCTAGCATACACCAAGTTGATTTTTCTTTTGTGTAGTTTGTGAGTGTGGATCATTGTGATCCTGTTGAGATCTTGGAGATCTCTTGTAGCTTGTGTGCTTGTGTGTTGATCAAGTGGATCAATGGTAGATCGGGTAGATCATGTGAAGTGTGTTGATTGTGTGATCTAGTAATGATCGTGTGGATCGTGGTAGATTGGTACTAGCTAAGATTAGTACTCGACATTTAGCTTAGTGTCGGAAATTGTGATAAGCGACGTTGTACGGTTTTCTCCGCCTGAAGGGAGCTTTGTTGACATAGTGCTTAGAACTCTCGAGTTGGGTACTCGCGGAGTGGAGTAGGGCGAAGAAGAGCTTCGTGACCGAACCACTATAAATCTCGTTGTCTCGGTTTGATCTTTCCATCTCATTTCTTTATACTTATTGTTTATGTTAGATAGTATAGCTTAGAGTTCATATTGGTGTTGATTGAATTCACAAGTAAACTTTTATAACTAACGAAAAACCGGTAAAACTATTCAAACCCCCTTCTAGTTTTTCACAATAGGTACTAGAGCCACGTCAGGCAAGATTTTAAAATAAATTGTATTTTAAAACTTGAATCGATCAATGAATTTCGACAAATATCAAGAAGGGCAATCTATGCAAAGACCACCACTTTTTGAAATCGATTATTTTATATATTGGAAAACAAGATTCGAAACGTATGTGAAATCAAAAGACATTTATATTTGGCATGTTATTACCGAGGGTGACTTTCAACCGATTGAAAAGAATCCAGAAACAAAAAGGGATGAAATAGTTCCCTATAATAAACAAAGTGATAACCTTAAAAGAAAACTAGCCAAAAATGATGAGGCTAAAATAATGATTTACAATGCTTTGCCGAAAAAGGAATTTGAAAGAATTTTAATGTGTAACACAGCAAAAGAAATTTGAAAAACTTTGTTAGTCATTCATCAAGGTAATAATCAAGTCAAAGAGAACAAGATAGATCTTCTTGTGCAACAATATGAACAATTTTCCATTCCGGAAGATGAATCTATTGATAATACCTTAGCTAGATTTAATACTATTATTACTAGTCTTAAAGCTCTTGATGAAGGTTATTCTAGCAAGAACTATGTTAGGAAGTTTCTTAGGGCTCTACATCCCAAATGGAAAGCAAAGGACACCACCATTGAAGAGTCAAAGAACTTGGCGACATTATCACTTGATGAACTTATAGAAAACTTGAAGGTTCATGAAATGATAATCAATAAAGATTTCGACATAGTCAAAGGCAAAAGTGAGAAAGTTAGATCTCTAGAATTGAAAGCTAAGAAGGAGTATAGTGATGAGGAAAGTTCGGATTCCGATAATGAAGACGAATAGTATGCATTAGCGGTTAGAGACTTTAAGAAGTTCTTTAAAAGAAGAGGTAGACTTGTAAGGAAACCTCGTGATGAAAAGAAGCCGTTCCAAAAGAAACAGAATGACAAGAAAGAAAAAAGTTATAGAAAATGCTTTAGATGCGGAGATCCAAACCATCTCAACGGAGAATGTCCTAAACCACCGAGAACCAAGAACCAATGAGCACTCGTAGGAGGTTCTTAGAGTGATAGCGGTGAGGAAGAAGAAGAGAATCCAAATGTCAAAACATTTCTTATGGCTCAAGCTTCAAATGAGATATGCTTGGGAATTGACTTGGAGCCTGATGAATGGGTCAAGGATAGTGGATGCACTAATCATATGACGGGTAACCGAAGTCTATTCTCATCATACAAGGCTTACAACGGAGGTAATGTAACTTTCGGTAGCAAACTTAAGGGTAACATCATAGGCAAAGGTGCGATTGCCGAAGACTCCCTCACTATTAGAAATGTTGAGCATGTAGATAACTTATGATTTAACTTGCTTAATATTAGTCAAATGGTTGACAATAAGTGTAGAGTTATATTTTTCGAAGAGGGTAGTGAGATCACTAAGAATGGTAAGACCATAGGCAAAGGAGTTAGGAAGAATGGCTTATTTGTTATGAAAATAGAAAATAAGCCTCAGGATAAGATTTGCCTAGCAACCATAGATGATAATTCCACTCTATGGTATAGGAGACTAGGTCACGCTAATATGCGTTTAATACAATCATTGGCGTTTAAGGAACTAGTTAGAAACCTACCTAAGATTAAGTTTGATAAACACTTTTGTGACGCTTGTAAAGTTGGAAAACAAGCTCATTCTAGTCACAAAGCTAAGAATATGGTCTCGACCTCTAGATGCCTAGAACTCCTTCACATAGACTTATTCGGTCCATCCGCCGTACGGAGCTACGGAGGAAATTACAACACCTTAGTAATAGTAGATGACTACTCTAGGTATACTTGGACTAGATTTCTTAAGGATAAGACACAAGCTTTCGAGGAATTCAAAATCTTTAGTAAGAAGGTCAAAAATCAACTAGGTTGTACAATAGTCTCAATTAGGACGGATCATGGTCGGAAATTTGATAATTAAGTGCAATTTGGAGTATATTGTGATGCTAATGGTATTACACACAATTTCTTGGCTCCACGCACTCCACAATCAAATGGGGTAGTTGAGCGGAAAAATCGTACTCTACAAGAGATGAGTAGAACAATGTTGAATGAAAAATCCATTCCGCAAAAGTTTTGGTGTAATACGGTAGACACCTCAACTTACATACTCAATAGGATCTTGATTAGACCAATTTTAGGAAAAACATCATACGAAATCTTGAAAGGTAGAAAACCTACTCTAGATTACTTTACAGTGTTTGTGTTGGGAATTAAATATTCAAGAAGTTTAATATCGGGTTCTACTCAAAGAAATACTCTAAGTATGATTCTGCTGCTAGAGCATTTGGTTTCTGCTGCTAGTGTTTGATTCTGCTGCTAGCGTTAAACATTCTGCTACTGGAGGATTCTGCTGCTAGCGTTAAAATTGCTGCTGGTAAAGTACTTTCTGCTACTGAGCGGATAAGTGTGAAAAGATATTAAGTGTATTAAAGTCAACAATATACGGTAGATAATATCTTACCCCATGTGATCAGTCATAATGTTATATTCACAGAACAAGTTGTAAACATATATACAAGTTGTATCTTAATGACTGACACTCTCAAAGCAAGTGTTCGACTAGACTTATCAATATTGTAAAAGATCTTTCTTATGATATAAAAGAAAGATCTTAGACTAGTGATATGTGTGTCTAATAGAGTGTG
The DNA here is from genome assembly GCA_021014915.2 of Artemisia tridentata subsp. tridentata. NCBI lineage: Eukaryota > Viridiplantae > Streptophyta > Magnoliopsida > Asterales > Asteraceae > Artemisia > Artemisia tridentata. The sequence goes on from CP139504.1 coordinate 358,196,211, forward strand.
AAAATTGTTAAGTGTTTAGATAATAACTCTCAAGAACATAGAACATATATCACAAGATATAGAAACATAAGATTCAAGGTTGTAACCCTAGTGATAACTCAAGATCACTCGTATTATTATCTTAATAATATTGAATCGTTTGGTGATAAGCTTTCATTGTTCATTGTCATATAACAAACACAACTGTTCCATTTCCATAACTATAATAACCTTCTAAGTGTGATTAAGTAGATTCCGCATACTTAATCATATTCATTCAATATATCATATACACGAAGTACAAAAGGTTTAACCACCTTATAGTGTATCGATTTTAATCCCTATCAAGTGGTATCAGAGCAAGGCTGATATTATTGATTTAGAAGAAGAAGCTTAAGAAATGGATGTTCAAGATACTGCTACAAATGTTGCTGCAAAGTTGCCCATGATCAAACAGAATGAGTTTGAGTTATGGAGGTTGAGAATTGAGCAATATTTCATGGTCCAAGATTATGCTCTTTGGGATATCATTCTGTATGGTGATTCATTTACACTAGGTTATACAGATATTATTCTTGAAGGAAAAACTGAAAGAAGAAGGAATACTGGACCATCTAACAATGATGAAAAGATACAGAAGAGGAATGATCAAAAGGTAAGAAACTTATTGCTTATGACCATTCCTGGTGAACAAATGCTATCTTTTAGCAAGTATCCAGATGCAAAAACTCTTTTTGAAGAGATTTGTGCATGGTTTGGTGGTAATGAAACTACCAAGAAAACACATAAGACATTGCTAAAACAACAATTTGAAAACTTTAGTTCAAATAGCAATGAATCACTTGATAAGCTGTTCTCAAGATTACATAAGCTTGTCAGTCAGTTAGTTGTGTTGGGTGTTGAGATAGCCAAGGAAGATCTCAACATGAAGTTTTTGAGAAGCCTACCTGATGACTTCCATACTCATGTGGTTGTCTGGATGAACAAACCAGACATTGAAGTCATGAAACTCAATGATTTGTTAAATAACTTCAAAATTGTTGAACAAAGTCTAAAGAAGTCTGGAATCTATAGTACTAGTTCTGGGAATGTGGCACTCTTGTCATCTCCTAGTATTAGTAAGTCAGATGAGGTAGATGAAGATGAAGGTGTTTCTACTGCTATCTATGGTGGTCCTTCTACTAGTTCACAAAAGAATGTTGCAGGACTTGGAGATCCAGCATTCTATGTATTCATGTCTAGTCAAACTAGTGGTTCTCCTCTAACTCATGAAGATCTTGATCAGTTGGATGATAATGATTTGGAAGAGATGGACATCAAATGGCAGGTTGCTTTACTTAGCATGAGGGCTAAGAAGTTCTGGCAGAGAACTGGTAAGCAGATTACCATTGATGGTAATGAAACTGCTAGGTTTGATAAGAAGAAAGTAGAGTGCTTCAACTGTCACAGGTTAGGACACTTTGCTAAAGAATGTAGAAACCCAAGGAAGCAGGACAATAGAAGCACATGGTATAGGCAAGAGAAGAAGAAGGAAATCACAGTTGAAGAACCAAGGGCTATGCTAGCCATAGATGGTATCAACTATGATTGGAGCTTCATGGCTGATGAAGTGGAAGCACCAACAAATGCTGCACTTGTGTCCACTGAGACTGCTCTAATGGCCTTCTCTGATTCAGAGGTAAATTCCATTATTAAATGTACTGAATCATGCTCTGCTCTTAAAGCTTATGAAGATCTTAAAAAGAGATTTGATGCTCAACTAGAACAATTATGTGATGCTTTAGCCAACTTAGGTAATCATAAAAGAGGTATATCTGTTGTTGAAAAACAACTTGTACATTATCAAGAAAATGAGTCTAAGTTTGCTGATGACGTGAATGCTCTTCAAAGAAAAATAGATTTTCAAGCTGAAATAATTTGCTCAGAAAGAGCAGCACTAGCTAAAGCCCTAAATAACAGTGAAAATGTTAAGATAACAGTAGATGCTTTAGCTTATGCCTCAGAGGGAATTAATAAGATTTGGGAAACTCAAGTAATCAATAAAGCTAAGTCAGGTTTAGGATACAAATCTGTTCCTCCACCATACAGAGGTGTTCCTTCACCTCCAGGTATTGACCTAGCACATATAGGTTTTGCTGAGTTTCAAGAACCAATAATGGAATATGGTTCTAAGTCTACTGAGGGTCCTAAGATAGAAAAAGTAAGTGAGAGTTTAAATAAAACTTCACTTCCTAAGGACAAGGTGTCCTTTGTTAAGAAAGGAGATGCTATAGTTGTTGAGGATTGTACAACTGATAGTGATGAAGATGAACATGTTATGTCTAAACCTGAAGTAGTTAAGAAAGCAGGAACAAGGGTTCCTAAAGTGATCAAAAAGGATACTGTTAAGCCTAGATCAAACATTAAACATGTTAGGCAACCAGTTAAATATTGTGAACAATATAGATCCACTAGCAAGCCCAGAGGTAACCAAAGAAATTAGAATAACCTCAAGTCTAACCAATTAGGTGATGACTTTGCTTTTTATAATAAAGCTTGTTACACATGTGGTAGTTTTGATCATCTTGCAGCTTTCTGTAAAAAATGGGTATCTGGGTATGAAAACAATAGGGTGAACTTCAAAAGGCAAACTCCTCAACCTCACTTTCACTCTAAGTCTAAGAGAACTAAACCCAAAGCAGTTGTCAAAGCAGTTTCTGCTGCTAGACCATTCATGACTGTTAACCCAAGACCAACAATTAAAAATGCAAAATCTTTTTATACAAATGCATCAAAGACTGTTCAAAGGCCCATTCAAACAAAAGCAGTGGTCCCAAAACAAGTTTGGAAAATTAAGGGAACAATTACAAAGCTAGCAGTTTCTGCTGCTAAGCATGTAATTCATTCTGCTGCTAGGGAAAACAGGGCAAATGTTGTTAAGGCCTCAGCATGTTGGGTTTGGAATTCAACTAAATCCAATGTTGCATCAACTGTTCTAAAAAAATTAAATTACATTGATGCAAGAGGCAGATCCAAGTCAGTAATGGCTTGGGTCCCCAAAGGAAACTAATACTTCTCATTTATGTGCAGGAACATTCAATTGTTCAACAAGAGGATCAAGGATACTCAGATAGTGGATGTTCAAGGCACATGACAGGCAACAAGTCCTATCTTTCTGATTTTCAAACATTAGATGGTGGCTATGTTAACTTTGGAGGAGGTGTTGGTGGCAAAATTTTCGGTAAATGTACCATTAAAACTGAAAATTTAGATTTTGAAGATGTGTACTATGTACAAGAGCTAAATTATAATCTTTTTAGTGTCTCACAAATGTGTGACAAAAAGAACAAAGTTCTTTTCTGTGAAACTGAATGTCTTGTACTTTCTCCTGATTTTAAGATGCCTGATGAAAGTCAAGTACTTCTTAAAATTCCTAGAAAGGGCAATATGTACAATGTTGACATGAAGAACATTGTTCCCAAAAAGGATTTAACTTGTCTTGTTGCAAAGGCCACATTGGATGAATCAATGAAATGGCATAGGAGGCTTGGTCATATTAATTTTAAAACCATAAATCAGATTGTTAAGAATGGTTTGGTAAGAGGTTTACCTCAAAAACAATTTGAAAATGATCAAACATGCATTCCTTGTCTTAAAGGCAAACAACACAAAGCCACTTGTAAGCCCAAGATTTTTAACTCTATCAATCAATCATTGTTTATGCTTCATATGGACTTATTTGGACCTGTTTCAGTAAGTAGTATAATGCATAAGAGATATTGTCTTGTTATTACTGATTACTATAGTAGATTTACATGGGTTTTCTTTTTAGCTACTAAGGATGAGACACCTAGCATCCTTAAGACTTTCATTACTGAGATAGAAAACCTAGTAGATAAAAGAGTAAAAGTCATTAGATGTGATAATGGGACAGAGTTCAAAAATAGAGTTAAGGATGAATTCTGCAAAGAAAATGGTATTAGGAGAGAATTTAGTGTTGCTAGAACTCCACAACAGAATGGAGTTGCTGAAAGGAAAAATAGAACACTAATAGAAGCTGCTAGAACTATGTTAGTTGATTCTAAGCTACCTATAACTTTTTGGGCTGAAGTAGTCAACACTGCTTGCTATGTTCAAAATAGAGTTTTAGTTGTACAGCCTCACAATAAGACATCATATGAACTTTTTAGAGGTAGAACTCCTGCAATAGGATTTCTTAGACCTTTTGGATGTCATGTGACAATTCTCAATACCTTAGACCATTTAGGAAAATTTGATGGTAAAGCAGATGAAGGTTTCTTTGTTGGATATTCTCTTAATAGCAAAGCATTTAGAGTATACAACTCAAGAACCAGGATTGTAGAGGAAAATCTACATGTGGAGTTTTTGGAAGATAAAACCAATGTAGAAGGTCAAGGACCAAAATGGCTATTTGATCTTGAAACTCTAACCAAATCAATGAATTATGTGCCTGTTGTTGCAGAAACTAATAATTTTTCAAGTTCACAAACAACAAATGAGGCAGGGTTAGATAAGGAGACAATTCAAGATCATGTATGGATGCCAATAAGTACCAGTGTGGTTTCAACTTCAACAAATGATGAATCTTCTTCTGGTAAAGCTAAAGAAGATGTTGACATTGAACTCAAGGAATATGGAACAAAGGAACAACAAAATGTTTTTGCTGATGATATTGCTGCTGAGACAGAGCATTCTACTGCTACGCTAAATCATTTTGCTGCTAGGCCAAATGATTCTACTGCTGGCCCTTCAGTTTCAAATGAAGCAGATTTCTCAGATAATGAGGTGGATTTAAGCAATATCACACCCTCCTATCAAGTTCCTTCAACCCCACACACAAGGATTCACAAAGTCCACTCCCTAGACAATGTGATTGGAGATGTACAATCAGGTGTGAAGACAAGACAACAACTGATGTCTTCAGACCAACAAGGGCTTCTTGATGCCCTTTATGCTTCAAAGCAGCATGAGTTTTCAAACTCTTTCTTGTTTGTATGTTTTCTCTCACAAGATGAACCAAAGAACATTCTGAAAGCCTTAAATGATTCAAGCTGGGTAGAAGCTATGCAAGAGGAGCTTCTTCAGTTCAAGATTCAGAAGGTATGGGTGCTAGTTGATTTACCAAAGGATGCAAAGGTAATTGGCACTAGATGGGTTTTCAAGAATAAAAGGGATGAAAGAGGAATAGTGATTAGGAATAAGGCTAGATTAGTAGCCCAAGGGTACACACAACAAGAAGGGATAGACTATGATGAAGTTTTTGCTCCAGTAGCAAGACTTGAGGCAATTAGGCTTTTCTTAGCTTATGCTTCATTTTGATGAAGCGAAAAGTGTACCGCTTTTAAGGGGTCATTTAAGCCCTAAATCGTATTTATTTGATCAAATATCGCCCTAAATCGTTCTTTTTGTCATTTTAGGTACTTTTGAGGAGAAATCTGGAAAAGGAGGCATTTTGGACGTTTTTGGAGCATAAAAGTGAAGAAAACGACAAAGTCTCAAAATTGTGCTAAAAGTTACCTTTGACGGCGTCACAATTAACCCCAGACGGCGTCATGCCTTGGCAAGAAAAGGCGGACGTGAAATTTACTCATGATAAGCCAGTGAAAATAGCATGTGAATTCTGACGGCGTCACGCTTTAACTTGATCAAGGGCGTCACGGCTTAAATCAAAGAGGGACGGCGTCACGTTCAAGGTTCGACGGCGTCAAGCCTTGATAAGCCAGAATGGATTTTTGAAGAGCTAAAGAGGGACGGCGTCAAGAAGGTCATCCGGGAACCCTAGAAGCGGCGAGGTGACGGCGTCACACTCCATAAGGTGACGCCGTCAGATCCAAAAATCTATATATAGCTTTCTAATTTTTTGTCATTAGGAGAGGACTTAGTGTGTGGAATTTTGGGAGAAAACCCTAAGACGATTTTAGCTTCTTTTTCAAGGCTTTTTGCCTTGAGATCTTTCATGTTACATTGAAGATAAGTTATCAATTAATCATTCAATATGTCTATGTGTTGTTTGATTTTATCTTATTCTTGTCTTTTGATTAACATGTTAGGCTAAATTTATCTTGTGTTTGCTTAGATCTAATGAAACCTAGCTATTGATTATTGGTTATTAGTGTGTTATTAGTTGTATTGGATGATTGTTTATCTATGTTAGGCTTAAGAAAACTGGCCAACTTCCTATTCGGTAACTTGCTTGAACGTCTTAAGAAACATGAACCAAATGCGTACTAAAGGTTTTTATGGTTGTATTTAATGCACAAGCGAATTCTAGTGATCCCATGTTAGGAGCTTCCTAGCCGGCTCGACATAGGAGTGAAGTAGGAGCTTGTAGAGTTGGGGAAGTACGTACGCCACCCCACAAATGGTATTAAGGAATACACCCGTCATCCACGCGACTAATACACACTAATTAATCGGTAAAAGATAGTTAGGGAGTAAGGAAATCTAAGTAAACACATTTCTCTACACATAAGTTTCTCACAACATTTTATTTTCAGTTATTTATTTTATTTGCATTTGTAGTTATTTGGGTTAGTTGACTAGCAACTAATTCCGCCCACTCTTTCGAAACCGAGATTTTACTTGCTTTCATAAAAAAATATAAAAACATAAAAAGAATCTTCCTCAACCCTTAGACCTATTAGAGTAGTCTTTCATACCTAACGAACACTATTCCCTGTGGAGAACGATCAATCCCCCGTACTTACCACTACACTATACTACATCGGTCAGGTACACTGCCTGGTGGGGTTGTAAGCCTCTTGAGATCCCTCGAGAGGTAAAACCTGTTGTAAGGTTACAAAACCACGCATCAAGTTTTTGGCGCCGCTGCCGGGGAATAGTTATTGTTTAGGTTGAATTTTTATTTCTATTAGGTCTACTCACTAGATTCCTTTCTAGTGAGATTTTTATTTTATTTTTCTAGGTTTTCTTTAGTCTATCTATTTTCTTCGTGTCTTTGTTCGTAACCATACCATCCGACATCATGGAAGATGGTAATATCCTTAACCCCCACAACCCACCACCACAACAACCACCACCTCCTAGAGCCCGTACTTTAGGAGAGTATTCCCGTCCTAGCCACCATGGCTATCGAAACACCATTGAGCTCACTCAAGGAGCCAATATCACACCCTTGCGATCCGACACCATCCGGTTGGTGCAAAGCGGATGCGCATTCCATGGACTTCGTTCTGAAGATCCTAATCAACATCTCAAGGACTTTCTCAAAATCGTTGATTCTATAGACCTTGATGTTGCCACTCGAGAGACGACCCGATTGCGTCTCTTCCAATTCTCTTTGCGGGACCAAGCTAGTCAGTGGCTAGAACGTCAACCCGCAGGATCCATCACCTCTTGGGATGATCTCACCACTCGTTTCCTTGCTCAGTTTTTCCCACCGGGAAGAACTACTGATTGCGTGGTTTTGTAACCTTACAACAGGTTTTACCTCTCGAGGGATCTCAAGAGGCTTACAACCCCACCAGGCAGTGTACCTGACCGATGTAGTATAGTGTAGTGGTAAGTACGGGGGATTGATCGTTCTCCACAGGGAATAGTGTTCGTTAGGTGTGAAAGGCTACTCTAATTAGGTCTAAGGGTTGAGGAAGATTCTTTTTATGTTTTTATAGTTTTTATGAAAGCAAGTAAAATCTCGGTTTTGAAGGAGTGGGCGGAATTAGTTGCTAGTCAACTAACCCAAAATTACTACAAATGCAATAAAATAAAATAACACAAATGAAATGTGGTGAGAAACTTATGTGTAGAGAAATGTGTTTACTTAGATTTCCTTACTCCCTAACTATCTTTTACCGGTTAATTAGTGTGTATTAGTCGCGTGGATGACGGGTGTATTCCTTAATACCATTCGTGGGGTGGCGTACTTACTTCCCCAACTCTACAAGCTCCTACTTCACTCCTATGTCGAGCCGGCTAGGAAGCTCCTAACATGGGATCACTAGAATTCGCTTGTGCATTAAATACAACCATAAAAACCTTTAGTACGCGTTTGGTTCATGTTTCTTAAGACGTTCAAGCAAGTTACCGAATAGGAAGTTAGCCAGTTTTCTTAAGCCTAACATAGATAAACAATCATCCAATACAACTAACAACACACTAACAACCAATAATCAATAGCTAAGTTTCATTAGATCTAAGCAAACACAAGATAAAATTAGCCTAACATGTTAAACAAAAGACAAGCATAAGATAGAATCAAACAACACATAGACATATTGAATGATTAATTGATAACTTATCTTTCAATGAAACATGGAAGATCTCAAGGCAAAAAGCCCTGAAAAAGTAGCTAAAATCGTCTTAGGGTTTTATCCCAAAATTCCACACACTAAGCTCTCCTAATGACAAAAGATTAGAAAACTATATATAGATTTTTGGATCTGACGGCGTCACCTTATGGATTGTGACGCCGTCACCTCGCCGCTTTTAGGGTTCCCGGGTGACCTTCTTGACGCCGTCCCTCTTTAGCTCTTCAAAAATCCATTCTGGCTTATCAAGGCTTGACGCCGTCGAACATTGAACGTGACGCCGTCCCCTTATGATTTAAGCCGTGACGCCCTTGATTTAGTTAAAGCGTGACGCCGTCAGAATTCTCATGCTAACTCACTGGCCCGTCATGAGTAAATTTCACATCCCACTTTTCTTGCCAAGGCATGACGCCGTCAAGAGATGATTCTGACGCCGTCAAAGGTAAATTTCAGCCGATTTTGAGACTTTGTCGTATTCTTCACTTTAATGCTCCAAAAACGTCCAAAATGCCTCCTTTTCCAGATTTCTCCTCAAAAGTACCTAAAATGACAAAAGGAACGATTTAGGGCAATATTTGATCAAATAAATACGATTTCGGGCTTAAATGACCCCTTAAAAGCGGTACACTTTTCGCCTCATCAAATACCCTTACACTTGAGATTTGCTTGTCCTCAAGCAAATGCGCTTTTATTCTAATCAAAATACAAGTTAGGGGTCATTTAATGCTAACATAAAAGTAATTACAACAAATAATCGTTCCACTTCAATCATAATAAGCACGGAGATTACATACTAGCACCTCACAAGTAGTGTTTAGATACTCACATCTCTCAAGTGTCATCAAAATAAATCTCATAAATGAAAACGGAAAATATCTCTCACTACCTGTCATAGCAAATAGATTACCATAGGCTTGGGAAAGGATCGAAAACCTCCTCCACTAGGCGTAAGCACCTAAGATAAACTATCAAAGAGGGCTTTTAAATGGGTTATAATGTTAGGTGTAGGGAAAAGGAAAACACGGTTTTGTTGGATACGGGATATTTTACTGGTGGCGAGTTAAAGATCTTGATCAATTACATGTACTATACAATGTTGCTAAGCCAAGACTCGACTCGATCTTAAGCTAAAAACGAAATAACAAAATAACAAAAATATAAAATAAACATAAAATAAAACGGGATGGTAGTCCGTATGTTTTTTCTACTTTTCTTTTTCTCATTTTTTTTGTATTTTTCTTATTTTTTTTTTTTTTTTTTTTTTTTTTTTTTTTTTTTTTTTTTGCATACACTTTTACCCTACCATCCAAAATAATACATCATAGGGGCGTTGCATTCCCCTTACACTTGAATTTTTACATAACTTTACAAATACTAATCTAATGACTCGAATTAAGATAATTGAAAAACTTGGAGTACTTTTAAAACATTTAGCACATATGGGGGTAATAAATGATGTTCTTCCCCATTACTCCATTACACTAGTACTTTACCCATGAGTCCCAATCGTCCCAAAACAATATGTACAAGGATATGACTCGACTTAGCAACCATGTAATCAATTAGATAATTAACTTGGGTTTAAACAAATGTTGTCACAATAATGCACTAAAAATGAGTGCATACAAGGTAGGCTAAGGCGATTTGGGTGTACATTTTAGTGGGGTGTAACAAATTCTTCCTTTAAGTAAAATGCTTAAAGGTCGAAACGAAAAGATAGGCTCTGAGGGGTGTACTAGGGGTATCGTGTACTAAAAATGAGTACAACGCAAAGGGTGTGGGAGAATTACTTGACCAATGTAGCCAATGTAATTATAACAAAAACACAGGTGTAAAACAATGGGTTTATCCTAATGCCTCTTATCATGTAGTAAATCTAACTACACGAATGTAGTCTCACTTGTGGCCTTGGAATGGTCCTAACGCAAGTTCTAGAATCTAAGTGCTACCGGTACACACATCATAGCATAAATGCTTTTCCTACCAATTCTAGGGGCGAACCTCACATATTTGGGGTGGAAAATTTTTTAGTGGTACGGTTTTTTGTGCTAGTCATATAACTCCTATCCATGAGACGCTCATTAGAACTAAAGTTTCACTCCTATATGTTGTAAAAAATTTTAAATTTGGCACTAAAATTACCTTAACAAGTATTTATCTCAGTTTTATTACACATCTACTATCAAACAAACAAAAATCAAGCGTAATTGTATTCTCTAAAATCGTACTTTTACCCTCCCCTTACACTTAAGATGAACATTGTCCCCAATGTTCAAATAACAAGATGTAAAAGCATAAAGTAAAAGAATGAAATCAAATACTCCCCTGATTCGCTCAGTGGATAATGAAATTACACAGTTAAATCTTCCTCCAAAGAGAATGTTGAAGCTCCATGACTAATGCATCGCCATAAGCTTGATTCCATAAACATTTCCTTGTCCAAAATAACCTGTTAACCTGAGAAAACAAACACGAAAACCTGCATAACATCGGCGGGATAAAATCTATATATAAGGATATAATGCTTGTGGAATGATAACTTTGCAGATTCCTGGAGATTATAAGTTGGAGATTTAATAAAAAAATTTTATGAAAACAAAACTTTCAAAAATTTCTGGAAATTAAATCTGACGCCGTCAGGTTATAACCCCTGACGCCGTCAGAAATGACCTGACAAAAATTTTCATTTTAAGTTTCCGGAAAATTTCTCGAAAAACCTTTACCTTACTTCCTGGAATTCCTGCAAACTTCATTATGACTCGATACAAGCATTTGACTCAAACAAATACGAATATGTATGTTAATTTATTATTATTACGATTCATGTTAATTTGTGTTCTAATAAACCGATTTAGATTTCCCTTACACTTATCTTTTGCAAAATACCTTTATATGTAGTTAAGACGAAGTTAAAAACAAAATAAAGCATTTTCACAAATTAGTTTTTAACATGAACCAATAATAATAAAAATTAAACACACATACGGAAACAAATAAAAACAAACAAACAAATAAATAAACACACAAAGCAAATAAAACAAATAACGCTTGGGTTGCCTCCCAAGAAGCGCTTGTTTTTGTTCGAGTCATGAGCCTGACTCTACCCTTATTTAATGGATAAAGGAGAGGTTTTCCCTACACTTAGGATTAAGTGCGGGTGATAGTAGCGATACACACCAGCTCGGTAGGAGTATGCCACGTGAGGAAAGAGTGATGGATGAATTATATGCTCAAAGGGGTGTGCTCCTTTCATCATAACCTTACCTAGTTCACTTTGGTCAATGGGTGAATTAAAGTTTTCTCCTAAAAAGGGATCATTTTCTAACAACTTCGAGAGACTCCTAATTGGGAATCCATCTTGACCCAATAGACCCGGTTTAAACCCATAATGTTTCTTGTGATCAATCATGAATGGGTGATGTAAGTATGTAAGGTCATGTTTCACTCCTATATTGGCTTCCTCTCTACAAGGCTTAGAGTCTACTACCTCCAACGTAAAACTACCCGGACTATATGGTTTGATGGGTGGATCGGGACTTTTTTCATTTCCTAAATTCACATCTAAAGATGGAAGATTAGGTAACGGTTTTGGTTGAGGCTCTGGTTCATCAAAACTAGGAACTTCCATAGAACTAAGAGTAAGGTTGTGATCACTATAAGCATTCAAACCTATATCCTCTAGTTGTGTTTGGTTCAAAGGTTCTACCTCCATCGGGGTTCCTATAGTCTCTTCTACATCTTCCGGGTAAGTAAAGGGCGGTGTGTATGCCTCAGACAATGGTGGGACTTGTGGGGTACTTGGTGGTCTTAGATTTTCTACTCTATCGTCCATCTTATCAAGATCACCTATATCCTCATCATGTGTTTTAGTAGGATCTAACCCTAACATTTTCCCAAGTATCTCAAGTGCTTCTCTAGGCATCTCAACTTCTATGTCCGAATCATAAGGATCATCCTCAATATTCTGACTGCTATATTCAAACTGCCTAAAAGATTCATCATGTGTTTCTTGAGATTCGACGTCATCAATCACAAAACCTAGGTCTTTTTGATCAATGTGATCATGTTCGGCTAAATCCTCCGTCACATCAAGGTCACCTATGTGTTTGTTTTGTACTATGGCATTACATGACAACCACTTAGGTATCTCAACACTAATGTATTCATCCCCAAACAAACTTATTTCATGATCCAGGAAATTTATATTCAATTGACTTGTACTAACGTTTGTTGGGTTGTCTACCCTATAATAATATTGGGCACAATCTTCTATGGCATCCCATGCTTCTTCAGCACTTAATTCCCTAAAGTCCCCATTGGCAAAATCCTCAATGCGCATTTGGTCATATTGGCCAACACGATAGTAAAAGGTTCGGGTTAGGGATGCTAAAGCGAAACTATGATGAGGGAATTTTCGGAGTAAATTTCTAAAACGAGTCCATGCATCATATATGGGTTCATCTCGATATTGTTTGAAATTCGAGATGTCAATAGGGTAGAATGGCCTTTGTGGTTGGTGGTATGGTGGATTCGCGTACTCCATAATGGTGAACGGAAGAGTCAATGGAAATTACGAACAAACACACAAAGAAAAAGATAGACTAAAGAAAATCTAGAAAAATAAAATAAAAATCTCACTAGAAAGGAATCTAGTGAGTAGACCTAATAGAAATAAAAATTCAACCTAAACAATAACTATTCCCCGGCAGCGGCGCCAAAAACTTGATGTGCGTGGTTTTGTAACCTTACAACAGGTTTTACCTCTCGAGGGATCTCAAGAGGCTTACAACCCCACCAGGCAGTGTACCTGACCGATGTAGTATAGTGTAGTGGTAAGTACGGGGGATTGATCGTTCTCCACAGGGAATAGTGTTCGTTAGGTGTGAAAGGCTACTCTAATTAGGTCTAAGGGTTGAGGAAGATTCTTTTTATGTTTTTATAGTTTTTATGAAAGCAAGTAAAATCTCGGTTTTGAAGGAGTGGGCGGAATTAGTTGCTAGTCAACTAACCCAAAATTACTACAAATGCAATAAAATAAAATAACACAAATGAAATGTGGTGAGAAACTTATGTGTAGAGAAATGTGTTTACTTAGATTTCCTTACTCCCTAACTATCTTTTACCGGTTAATTAGTGTGTATTAGTCGCGTGGATGACGGGTGTATTCCTTAATACCATTCGTGGGGTGGCGTACTTACTTCCCCAACTCTACAAGCTCCTACTTCACTCCTATGTCGAGCCGGCTAGGAAGCTCCTAACATGGGATCACTAGAATTCGCTTGTGCATTAAATACAACCATAAAAACCTTTAGTACGCGTTTGGTTCATGTTTCTTAAGACGTTCAAGCAAGTTACCGAATAGGAAGTTAGCCAGTTTTCTTAAGCCTAACATAGATAAACAATCATCCAATACAACTAACAACACACTAACAACCAATAATCAATAGCTAAGTTTCATTAGATCTAAGCAAACACAAGATAAAATTATCCTAACATGTTAAACAAAAGACAAGCATAAGATAGAATCAAACAACACATAGACATATTGAATGATTAATTGATAACTTATCTTTCAATGAAACATGGAAGATCTCAAGGCAAAAAGCCCTGAAAAAGTAGCTAAAATCGTCTTAGGGTTTTATCCCAAAATTCCACACACTAAGCTCTCCTAATGACAAAAGATTAGAAAACTATATATAGATTTTTGGATCTGACGGCGTCACCTTATGGATTGTGACGCCGTCACCTCGCCGCTTTTAGGGTTCCCGGGTGACCTTCTTGACGCCGTCCCTCTTTAGCTCTTCAAAAATCCATTCTGGCTTATCAAGGCTTGACGCCGTCGAACATTGAACGTGACGCCGTCCCCTTATGATTTAAGCCGTGACGCCCTTGATTTAGTTAAAGCGTGACGCCGTCAGAATTCTCATGCTAACTCACTGGCCCGTCATGAGTAAATTTCACATCCCACTTTTCTTGCCAAGGCATGACGCCGTCAAGAGATGATTCTGACGCCGTCAAAGGTAAATTTCAGCCGATTTTGAGACTTTGTCGTATTCTTCACTTTAATGCTCCAAAAACGTCCAAAATGCCTCCTTTTCCAGATTTCTCCTCAAAAGTACCTAAAATGACAAAAGGAACGATTTAGGGCAATATTTGATCAAATAAATACGATTTCGGGCTTAAATGACCCCTTAAAAGCGGTACACTTTTCGCCTCATCAACTACCAAGCTAAGGAATGATATCTTGATGTTCCAACAACGTCAAGGCGAAACCCTCTACGAGGCATGGACTCGATTCAAGGACTTACTCCAAAAAGTCCCTCACCATGGCATAGAACTTTGGCTCCAAGTCCAAATCTTCTATGACCATATCAATCTCTCCACGAGGCAAACCATTGACCAATCGGCCGGTGGCAAGCTACGTGATCTAAGTGCGGAACAATCATGGGCTCTCCTAGAGGATCTTGCTCTTTATGACAACGAAAGTTGGAGTGATCCCCGTGATTTGAATAAAACGGTCAAGGCAATATCTTTGCCTTCGAACAATTCAAGCACTTCCGACCGTAGGATCATAGAACTTGAAGACCAAGTCAAGTTTCTCATGAAATCCTACGAGGCTCCTAACCCTTCAAGCCAAGTGAACAAAATCACTTCTTCATGTGAATTATGTAGTGGTCCCCACGACACTCGTGATTGCATGGAACTCCCCGAACAAGCTTTTATTGACTACGCATCCTCGCGTACCGACGGAGCGGGAGACAAGTGGTACACTTTCAAACCCGAGCCAAACCATTACGGTGATACATACAACCCCTCATGGAAAAATCACCCGAACCTTAGGTGGAAACAAAACCAAAACACACAACAAACCAATTCTTCCAACCCACCTAATCGTTTCCAATCAAGCGGTTCCAACTCGAACCGTACTTTCAACAACAATCCTTCCGGCAATGGTAGTACCGATAACTTTGAAGGATTGATGTCTCAATTTATGGCATCTCAAGAAGCTCGTTTAGCCAAGTTTGAAGCCGATTTCAAACAAAAACAAAGCGAGATGACCAATAAGATTGACACCTTGTTGAAAGCCCTCAATGACCGAGAAATGGGAGCACTCCCTAGCAACACGGTCAAGAACCCGAAACTAAACGTCAACGCTATTTCATCGGTTTCGTCCCCTAGTTCTTGTCCACAATATTATTCGGTCAATTCCATGAGCACGTGTTTCAAACAAACCCAAGTCGTTCCAAATGACCAAGAAGTTATGACATCCAAATTGGTCAACAACATAGTTGAAACACCTCCCACTCAAAACCTTGACGAAGAATTCAAGGAGCTCCACCTTGAAAGTCCGGTTGTTGATGAGTTGGATGAGAAGAAGCTCAAGTTAGGCGAAAAAGGGACCGCCTTTGTTCAAAACAAACTACCTAAGAAGTTAGATGATCCGGGCTTATTTGTTCTACCTTGCAAGATCGGTAATTCGGAGGCTTATGACACATTAGCCGATCTTGGATCAAGCCTTAACCTACTTTCGTTACCTCTCTACACCTCTCTAAAACTAGGAAAACTTGAAGAAACCGAGGTGATAATAGGTTTAGCGGATGGGAGTGTTGCTTACCCGGTTGGAGTAGTTAAGGACGTGTTAGTGCACATTGGAAAACTAACCATTTTAGCCGATTTCCACGTCCTTGATATGGTTAGCGACCCTACATGCCCCTTGTTGATAGGTAGAGGATTTTTGGCGACCGCTAGTGCTATGATTGATTGTAAGGAATCCAAGATAGCGGTAGGAGAAGGAGATACTTGGTCAGTCTATGATGTTAAGAAACATGCCTATGATACTAGTGAGGAACCAACACCACATTGGCTAGAATCAAATAGGAGACCATCTAGATATGGACCTTGGATTGATAGAGACTTCATAGGACCCCAACGCCCATTTTGCCTAGAAGAGGACTTTGTTAACCGAACGCATTCGGTAGAGCAACTCTTGGCTAGGGACACCGAATTGGATCCATTTGAAGATTCTCTAGTTTTTAGAAAGATGATTGATTTCCTAGGAGTTTTGCCAATTAACCTAGGAATGAATAAGTGGATTTGTGAGGAAGATGATCATAAGTGGAATTGGGATAAACCACCCAAAGATGGAGATGGGTCATGGCATATCAAGATGACATTGTATGACCCGGATGGAGAGAAGTTTGAGAAGATATATCGTACTAAGCGGACCAATAGGAAACTTCAATCCAAGCTTAACCCTAAAGACGTCCTCGATGACGAGCTCACTTATATAGGGTAGCGTGACTTTGAGTCTAGCTACAAGACTCGTTAATAAAGAAAAGCGCTTCTTGGGAGGCAACCCAAGCTTTATTTGTTTTATTTGCTTTGTGTGTTTATTTATTTGCTTGTTTGATTTTATTTTCCGTATGTGTGTTTAATTTTTATCATTATTGATTCATGTTCAAAAACTAATTTGTGAAAATGCTTTATTTTGTTTTTAACTTCGTCTTAACTACATATAAAGGTATTTTGCAAAAGATAAGTGTAAGGGAAATTTAAATCAGTTTATTAGAACACAAATGAACATGAATCATAATAATACTAAATTAACATACATATTAGTATTTGTTTGAGTCAAATGCTTGTATCGAGTCATAATGATGTTTTGCAGGATTTCCAGGAAGTAAGGTAAAGGTTTTTCCAGAAATTTTCCGGAAACTTAAAATGAAAATTTTTGTCAGGTCATTTCTGACGGCGTCAGGGTTTATAACCTGACGGCGTCAGATTTAATTTTCAAAAATTTTTGAAAGTTTTGTTTTTAAAAAGTTTTCATTAAATCTCCAACTTATAATCTCCAGGAATCTGCAAAATTATCATTCCACAAGCATTATATCCTTATATATAGATTTATCCCGCCGATGTTATGCAGGTTTTCGTGTTTGTTTTCTCAGGTTTAACAGGTTATTTTGGACAAGGAGATGTTTATGGAATCAAGCTTATGGCGATGCATTAGTCATGGAGCTTCAACATTCTCCTTGGAGGAAGATTTAACCGTGTAATTTCATTATCCACCGAGCGAATCAGGGGAGTATTTGATTTCATTCTTTTACTTTTTGCTTTTACATCTTGTTATTTGAACATTGGGGACAATGTTCATCTTAAGTGTAAGGGGAGGGTAAAAGTACGATTTTAGAGAATACAATTACGCTTGATTTTTGTTTGTTTAATGGTAGATGTGTAATAAAACTGAGATTAATATCCAAGATATAGGAGTGAAACTTTGATCTTAATGAGCGTCTCACGGATAGGAGTTATATGACTAGCAAAAAAACCGTACCACTAAAAAATTTTCCACCCCCAAATATGTGAGGTTCGCCCCTAGAATTGGTAGGAAAAGCATTTATGCTATGATGTGTGTACCGGTAGCACTTAGATTCTAGAACTTGCGTTAGGACCATTCCGAGGCCACAAGTGAGACTACATTCGTGTAGTTAGATTTACTACATGATAAGAGGCATTAGGATTAACCCATTGTTTTACACCTGTGTTTTTGTTATAATTACATTGGCTACATTGGTCAAGTAATTCTCCCACACCCCTTTGCGTTGTACTCATTTTTAGTACACGATACCCCTAGTACACCCCTCAGAGCCTATCTTTTCGTTTCGACCTTTAAGCATTTTACTTAAAGGAAGAATTTGTTACACCCCACTTAAATGTACACCCAAATCGCCTTAGCCAACCTTGTATGCACTCATTTTTAGTGCATTATTGTTACAACATTTGTTTAAACCCAAGTTAATTATCTAGTTGATTACATGGTTGCTAAGTCGAGTCATATCCTTGTACATATTGTTTTGGGACGATTGGGACTCATGGGTAAAGTACTAGTGTAATGGAGTAATGGGGAAGAACATCATTTATTACCCCCATATGTGCTAAATGTTTTAAAAGTACTCCAAGTTTTTCAATTATCTTAATTCGAGTCATTAGATTAGTACTTGTAAAGTTATGTAAAAGTTCAAGTGTAAGGGGGATGCAATGCCCCTATGATGTATTATTTTGGATGGTAGGGCAAAAGTGTATGCACAAAAAAAAAAAAAAAAAAAAAAAAAAAAAAAAAAAAAAAAAAAAAATCAACAAAAATACAAAAAAAATGAGAAAATGAAAAATAGAAAAAACATACGGACTACCATCCCGTTTCATTTTATGTTTATTTTATGTTTTTGTTTTTGTTATTTCGTTTCTAGCTTAAGATCGAGTCTAGTCTTGGCTTAGCAACATTGTATAGTACATGTAATTAATCAAGATCTTTAACTCGCCACCAGTAAAATATCCCGTATCCAACAAAACCGTGTTTTCCTTTTCCCTACACCTAACGTTATAACCCATTTAAAAGCCCTCTTTGATAGTTTATCTTTGGTGCTTACGCCTAGTGGAGGAGGTTTTCGATCCTTTCCCAAGCCTATGGTAATCTATTTGCTATGACAAGTAGTGAGAGATATTATCCGTTTTCATTTATGAGATTTATTTTGATGACACTTGAGAGATGTGAGTATCTAAACACTACTTGTGAGGTGCTAGTATGTAATCTCCGTGCTTATTATGATTGAAGTGGAACGAATATTTGTTGTAATTACTTTTATGTTAGCATTAAATGACCCCTAACTTGTATTTTGATTAGAATAAAAGCGCATTTGCTTGAGGACAAGCAAATCTCAAGTGTAAGGGTATTTGATGAAGCGAAAAGTGTATCGCTTTTAAGGGGTCATTTAAGCCCTAAATCGTATTTATTTGATCAAATATCGCCCTAAATCGTTCCTTTTGTCATTTTAGGTACTTTTGAGGAGAAATCTGGAAAAGGAGGCATTTTGGACGTTTTTGGAGCATAAAAGTGAAGAAAACGACAAAGTCTCAAAATTGTGCTAAAAGTTACCTTTGACGGCGTCACAATTAACCCCAGACGGCGTCATGCCTTGGCAAGAAAAGGCGGACGTGAAATTTACTCATGATAAGCCAGTGAAAATAGCATGTGAATTCTGACGGCGTCACGCTTTAACTTGATCAAGGGCGTCACGGCTTAAATCAAAGAGGGACGGCGTCACGTTCAAGGTTCGACGGCGTCAAGCCTTGATAAGCCAGAATGGATTTTTGAAGAGCTAAAGAGGGACGGCGTCAAGAAGGTCATCCGGGAACCCTAGAAGCGGCGAGGTGACGGCGTCACACTCAATAAGGTGACGCCGTCAGATCCAAAAATCTATATATAGTTTTCTAATTTTTTGTCATTAGGAGAGGACTTAGTGTGTGGAATTTTGGGAGAAAACCCTAAGACGATTTTAGCTTCTTTTTCAAGGCTTTTTGCCTTGAGATCTTTCATGTTACATTGAAGATAAGTTATCAATTAATCATTCAATATGTCTATGTGTTGTTTGATTTTATCTTATTCTTGTCTTTTGATTAACATGTTAGGCTAAATTTATCTTGTGTTTGCTTAGATCTAATGAAACCTAGCTATTGATTATTGGTTATTAGTGTGTTATTAGTTGTATTGGATGATTGTTTATCTATGTTAGGCTTAAGAAAACTGGCCAACTTCCTATTCGGTAACTTGCTTGAACGTCTTAAGAAACATGAACCAAATGCGTACTAAAGGTTTTTATGGTTGTATTTAATGCACAAGCGAATTCTAGTGATCCCATGTTAGGAGCTTCCTAGCCGGCTCGACATAGGAGTGAAGTAGGAGCTTGTAGAGTTGGGGAAGTACGTATGCCACCCCACAAATGGTATTAAGGAATACACCCGTCATCCACGCGACTAATACACACTAATTAACCGGTAAAAGATAGTTAGGGAGTAAGGAAATCTAAGTAAACACATTTCTCTACACATAAGTTTCTCACAACATTTTATTTTCAGTTATTTATTTTATTTGCATTTGTAGTTATTTGGGTTAGTTGACTAGCAACTAATTCCGCCCACTCTTTCAAAACCGAGATTTTACTTGCTTTCATAAAAAAATATAAAAACATAAAAAGAATCTTCCTCAACCCTTAGACCTATTAGAGTAGTCTTTCATACCTAACGAACACTATTCCCTGTGGAGAACGATCAATCCCCCGTACTTACCACTACACTATACTACATCGGTCAGGTACACTGCCTGGTGGGGTTGTAAGCCTCTTGAGATCCCTCGAGAGGTAAAACCTGTTGTAAGGTTACAAAACCACGCATCACTTATGCTTCATTTTTAGGCTTCACAGTTTACCAAATGGATGTCAAGAGTGCATTTTTATATGGCACAATTGAAGAAGAGGTGTATGTCTCACAACCTCCAGGGTTCATTGATCCTGACCATCCAGACAAAGTGTACAGAGTAGTTAAGGCTCTTTATGGCCTTCATCAGGCACCTAGAGCTTGGTATGAAACACTAGCTTCCTATTTAAAAGCAAATGGATTTCAAAGAGGAAAGATTGATCAGACACTTTTCATCAAACAACACAAGAAGGATCTTCTGTTAGTGCAGGTGTATGTGGATGACATTATCTTTGGATCTACAAGGAAGGAGATGTGTTTGGAGTTCGAGAAGTTTATGCATGATAAGTTTCAGATGAGTTCCATGGGGGAACTTACATTCTTTTTAGGTATGCAAGTTAAACAGTCATATGAAGGCATATTTATTAGTCAAGATAAATATGTTGCTGAGATACTAAGGAAGTTCAACTTTGCTAATTCAAAAATGGCAAGCACACCAATGGACTCTGAGAAGCCTCTTCCAAAAGACTTAGATGAAGAAAATGTGGATGTACACACTTACAGATCTATGATAGGATCTTTGATGTATCTTACATCATCAAGACCTGACATCATGTTCTCTGTTTGTGTTTGTGCAAGATTTCAAGTAACTCCAATGGTTTCTCATTTAACAGCAGTCAAGAGGATTTTTAGATATCTCAAGGGTCAACCTCGGTTGGGACTATGGTATTCTAGAGAATCACCTTTTGACTTGGTAGCATTTTCGGATAGTGATTATGCTGGTGCTAGCTTGGACAGAAAGTCAACAACTGGAGGATGTCAATTCCTTGGGTGTAGACTTATCTCATGGCAGTGTAAGAAGCAAACAACTGTAGCTACTTCAACAACTGAAGCTGAATATGTAGCTGCTGCAAGTTGCTGTGCTCAAGTCTTATGGCTTCAAAACCAACTTCTTGACTATGGGTACAATTTCATGAACACTATTATTCATATTGATAATAGTAGTACAATTTGTATTATTAAAAATCCAGTGCAACATTCTAAAACAAAACACATTGAAATTAGACATCACTTTATAAGAGACTGCAATAAGAAAAGATTAATTCAAGTTCTTAAAATTGCTTCAGAATTCAATTTTGCAGATCTGCTAACCAAAGCTTTTGATGTTGGAAGGTTTCAGTACTTGGTAGCAAGTATTGGAATGCTTAATCCTCAATGATTTTAAACTTTGTGTTTTTGTAAATAAATTTTTGTTTGTGCTGCTGGCTTTAAAAGATACTACTGCTATTACAAAAGTTTGTGCTACTAGTACAAATTTAATTTGTGTTATTCATACAGTTAGTCCTATGATTATTCTAATACAAGACAAGTACTTTGTACATTGTTCTTTTGGTTTTAGACTAACAATTTCAGGTATGATCATGTGAACACAAAGGATGTTTCAAGTGAAATGGAAGCAGCAGAATGATAATATTAGTTGCTGACATAATAGGTTCATGATAGAAAAAGTTTAGGAATTTCAAACCTCCTTAAAACTTCTTTCTTGAAACTTGATTATGATGTTTCACTTTGAATTGATGACTTAGTTGATTAGATAGTAACTGATACAACTCACTTTCTATCATTTTATACTTTTAAGTATAATGAGCAAGTCTAAGGACATTTGATAGAAAGAACAGCTAGTAAAAGTGAATCTAACACTTGTGTTAGAGGCAACAATTGCTATGAGCTGGAAACCCTGTCAAGAAAGCCTTTTGAATAGGTTTATCTTTACACAGGCAGTTATTTATAACTGAAACACATTGGTTCTCACACAGCCAGAGGTTGCTTTAAACCAATATCTTGATTAAGTGTCGGTTACACATTTAATCCCTTCAAAATGGTTGAAAGCAGCATGGTTTTTCATAATAAAATCAATTACATACTGCTAATGCAAAAGTTTCTTAAAAGGATTTTCAAAGAGACTCACAAAAACCATCAAATGATGGACCATGAGTCAAATGCCCCATGAATTACCTCTCATAGGAGTTAACACACCTAGAAGTGATGAGGGCAGCAACTTAAACTCTTAAGGAATTGATGGCTTCATGTACAACATTGTCTGATAACATGTTCTAATGGATAGCTCAGATGATGGCGAGAAATATTTTGGTACATAGTGAGAGATCTTCAAAACAGGGGAGGAAATAAATCCCAAAGAAGGAAGTTTAACCATTGAAAGGGAGGAAAAGACAAGAGCATACAAGATGATGACATGGAGGTTGAAAATGACAAGAATAGAGCTTATTCTGGAGTATTATATATATTCAGAAGGGATGAAGCATTCCAAAGGAGAAAGTTCTATCTATGTCAAACGAAGAAAAGTTTCAATTTCAGTTCACTACGTTTGTTCATCACTTGCAAAGGCATGCTGATAGATGATTTCACTTGTTGAAACAAGCATCCAAGATACACAGCATCATTGCCTCTTATAATTCCTCCATCCAAGGAAATTGCACCATCTTTTAGGTCAATGTTTGAAGACTGAAGATGTGTATTGATATTGTTAAAGTCAAAGAACAAAGCAGATGAGTTACTGAGAAAGATATTCAATCTTGAAGAACAGAAGTGTTTGAAAGATCTTCACAATCCATAATTTAATTCAGAAACATGTTGAAATGGATTCACATGTTTAAGGGAGGATTGTTGGGAATTAAATATTCAAGAAGTTTAATATCGGGTTCTACTCAAAGAAATACTCTAAGTATGATTCTGCTGCTAGAGCATTTGGTTTCTGCTGCGAGTGTTTGATTCTGCTGCTAGCGTTAAACATTCTGCTGCTGAAGGATTCTGCTGCTAGCGTTAACATTGCTGCTGGTAAAGTACTTTCTGCTGCTGAGCGGATAAGTATGAAAAGATATTATGTGTATTAAAGTCAACAATATACGGTAGATAATATCTTACCCCATGTGATCAGTCATAATGTTATATTCACAGAACAAGTTGTAAACATAGATACAAGTTGTATCTTAATGACTGACACTCTCAAAGCAAGTGTTCGACTAGACTTATCAATATTGTAAAAGATCTTTCTTGTGATATAAAAGAAAGATCTTAGACTAGTGATACGTGTGTCTAATAGAGTGCGAAAATTGTTAAGTGTTTAGATAATAACTCTCAAGAACATAGAACATATATCACAAGATATAGAAACATAAGATTCAAGGTTGTAACCCTAGTGATAACTCAAGATCACTCGTATTATTATCTTAATAATATTGAATCGTTTAGTGATAAGCTTTCATTGTTCATTGTCATATAACAAACACAACTGTTCCATTTCCATAACCATAATAACCTTCTAAGTGTGATTAAGTAGATTCCGCATACTTAATCATATTCATTCAATATATCATATACACGAAGTACAAAAGGTTTAACCACCTTATAGTGTATCGATTTTAATCCCTATCAGTTTGGAAGCAAGTGCTTCATACTAAATACAAAAGACTACCTCACCAAGTTTGACCCAAAGTCTTATGAAGGTGCTTCCCTAGGTTACTCCCAAAATAGTAAAGCCTATGTTGTCCTAAACAAAGAAACAATGAAAGTCGAAGAATCACTCAACGTGACATTCGATGAAAGTCCTCCACCAACTAAGACATCACCCTTGGTGGATGATGACTTAGATGAGGAAGAAGCCATTAAGGTCAATGGCAAAAAAACCTTAGAAAATGACATTGAGGATGAAATAGTAGAGGTTGACGAAGTTGTCAACATTAAGGAATCCAAGAACCATCCAATAGAAAATGTCATAGGAAACCTAAATCAAAGAACCCTTAGGTCACACGCACAAAACAAAAGTAATTTCTTTTGTTTTATATCTACCGTAGAACCTAAGAATTTCGGTGAAGCGATAAAGGATGAAAGCTGGGTAGTTGCCATGCAAGAAGAGTTAAATCAATTCACCTTAAACCAAGTTTGGGATCAAGTACCTCCACCTAAGAATCAAACCATCATAGGAACTAAGTGGGTGTTTAGAAATAAACTCGACGAAAATGGCGTCGTAACTAGGAATAAGGAGAGGTTAGTAGCACAAGGCTATAACCAACAAGAAGGAATAGATTATGATGAAACTTATGCACCCGTAGCTAGGTTAGAGTCTATTAGGATACTCCTTGCCTATGCTTGCGCTTTATACTTTAAACTATACCAAATGGACGTGAAAAGTGCGTTCCTAAATAGTTATATCAACGAGGAGGTATACGTTGCACAACCTCCGGGGTTCGTTGATTTCGAAAAACCGAATCATGTTTCTAAACTCAAGAAAGCACTATATGGTCTCAAACAAGCTCCCAAAGCTTGGTACGATAGACTAAAAGCATTATTGCTTAAACATGAATATACCATGGGAATGGTTGATAACACACTTTTCACGAAAAAACAAAATTCTCATCTCATCATTGTTCAAATATATGTCGACGACATTATATTCGGCTCAACTTGTCCAGAACTGTGCGATGATTTTTTGAAGATCATGCGTGACGAGTTTGAGATGAGCACGATAAGCGAATTAAATTTCTTCCTTGGTCTACAACTAAAACAAATGGAAGATGGTATCTTCTTTAATCAATCTAAGTATATTAAAGAGATGCTTAAGAAATTTAGTTTAGAAGAGTCTAAGCCCATGAAAACTCCCATGTCCATGGAAACGAAACTCACGAAAGATGAAGAAGGTGAGTCTATGGATAGTACTAAGTATAGGGGTATGATAGGTAGTTTATTATACCTAACGGCAAGTAGGCCCGATATCATGTTTAGTGTCTGCCTTTGTGTTCGCTTCTGAGAGGATCCCAAAACCTCTCACCTTGAAGCGGTTAAGCGTATCTTTCGATACATTACAGGCACTATACATTTGGGATTGTATTATCCCAAGGGGACCGGTGTAGAAACTATTGTCTATGCCGACTCTGATCATGCGGGAGATTATGTGGATCGAAAAAAGTACGAGTGGTGTTTGTACCTTCATGGGTTGTTTTCTAACTTCTTGGTTCTCCAAGAAACAAATGGCTCTTGCTATCTCCACGACCGAAGCCGAATACGTAAGCGCCGGAAAGGCATGTCAACAAGCACTATGGATGAAACAAGCTCTAATCGACTACGACATCCATCTTGATGACATCCCGATTATGTGCGACAACAAAGGTGCCATTGACTTGAGCAAAAACCCCGTTCAACACTCTCGTACTAAACACATCAAAATTCGTCACCACTTTCTTCGCGTTAACGTCCAAAAAGGAAACATTTCTATTGAGAAAGTTCCCTCTCAAGACAATATCACCGACATCTTAACCAAACCCCTCAAACGAGAATCCTTCAACTATCTACGCCTAGGTCTAGGAATGATGGAACATATCCTGTAAACCCTATCTTATGATTATCTAAATATTTCATTGGAAATATTAAAGTCATCCCTCGTATCCCTCTAATGACTACTTACGTATTTCCTCAGAAATATTGAAGTCATCTCTTATCGTCTAGTATAGTTCTCGTTAAAAGAATTTATTAGGTATAAATTCCTTCCTTGTGTCAAAAAGTCTCACTAAATAAGTGAGGTCTATTCGTCAAAAATCAAAATGGGACAACATTTCATCCCAGCAAGCCACGACACCATTAAAGTGGCCACGGCACCACTAAATATAGTGGTACCGTGGATCTGATACAGCCTGTATTTCAGTCTTCTTTTCCCTCACAATTCACTTTTCAACTTTCCCAATTTCTGCCATTGCTGTCAAAACCAAACCTCACAACCCAAATTCAATTACACTCTTTCAAAATCAAATTCGATGCATTGACTTTCAAGATTATCAACCACTACTAATTTCACAACATCAATTGTGAGTCATTTATCTTTAATTTTGAGACTAAGGTTTATTCATACACACAAATTCGAATTGGGGCTTTTCTGTTTTAATTAAGTTTTTATGCAATTAGGACTAGGATAAGATAATGTATAACTATCATGATTTCCTCAACATAGGATTTGCATAAACCCACCTATATCATAGGTTTTGGTCCGAATTTTGCTTCTATAATTTGAATTATATTAAGTATGTTTAAGAGGAATCATGTCTAGCATATTTGAAATTGGATTAGGAGTCATTAACACTCAAACTCTTCAAACTTAAAACTCTTGGCGCCAAAACATTGAAATCGCCAAACACCCCAATTCCACTGTTTTCAAAAAATTTCACGAAACTAGGATCATGAAACATTTTTAGTGCATTGTTGATACAAACTAAAACCGTTTTCCCATGCATACATGATCTCACGAATATTGATCAAATTACATAACTAATATGTATTTTTTGACATATTCGTTTGAGCAAAAGTAAACTTAGGAGCGTTTGGGTAGTCTCATTATTTTAGTTTTAGAGTCGAGATTACTGCACCTCCATATGGTTTGCATATAGGCATACACTAGGCACGTACCTTCAAAATAACTATTCTCAATTTTAATTGTTAATAAATTTTTCATAGGTAACAAGATGTATCACATGTTTGATTACGATCAGGAATTAACAGGCGATTACATTCCCAAAACATCACTTAAACGAAACACTCAATCTTGTCACACACAAAGTTTTTGTAATCTTGAGTCTCGTCTCTTTCATGAAGGACGAATTGTCGAGTCCTCTTTTCTAAACCATGATCACATCAAAACCATGTTTCAAGAAATCAGATTTGATTGCTTGTTTCGATTTGATGACCTAATCTGTCATAGATTTGTCCTTGAGTTCTATAAACAAGTTAAGCTCGTACATAACGAGGATCAAACTTTGTCTCTTCAATTCTAGATACAAAACCAAAAAATCTTTCTTACCCTGGACCAATTTGCTCATATTCTTGAACATCCGAACCATGGAAGCCTACACAGAAGGATGGTCTCTCAAAACCCACACTAGTCAGTGACATGAGTATGGCCCATACAATACCCTCATACCTACTCCAAGTGAGATTAATGAACACATTCGTCTTCCTTAAAAAGTTCATGGATTTATTAAAGAAAACGGTCTAGTTGAGTTCCGCGAGTCTCATGTCTATGACTTAGATCCGCTAAAAATATATGTTGATGAAGTTCATCTAAATCTACGTAGATGGATAGAAGTCATTCGTGAAAATGTCTTCCTCACAACCGTGAGCACCTCTCAACATGTTGTGCTCGTATGTTGTATTGTCTTGTCACCGAACAACCTTACAATCTTGCCTACTTTGTGGCAAAGAGAATTGTTAATGTCAAGGGCCGACTAAATAAGGCGATACCCTATGGCATGTTGTTAACTCGTTTATACCGTTTTGCCATGCACTCTTTTCCTTACCTGTAAAACAATCAATAACTTCTTGTCAATCCTGCCATGGCTCCACTAACTCAAAACACCTACACCTCTCTCTATTGGGAACGTACATCATCTCAAGGGAACCATGATGATAGCTCGGTATCTTGCTATGATGTCTCGTCTAGTGATGATGAATGAGGAATCATCAACACATACTAAACAACGTGGGTGCGCTCAAGTCAATAGAACTATTCTCATCTTCTTAGAATAGGATCTTCTATCTTATATCAGAATTTGTCTATGATAACTTATATTAGGGCTTAATACTCCTAACTATCTTGCATGCTTGACTTTTGTTCTATCACCTTGCATGATTTTAAATCATGTGATTCTTGGATGATAGCTTATCTTGTCCTTTTTGATTGCATGCTTATAGCTTATTTTTTATGGTTGCATGTTAATCTTTAATTGCTAGGAGTAGCTAAATATGGGATATATTTGGCAAATTAATCTTTAGTGGTTTGAGGAACTAACATTTCCGGCAAATAGTCCCCCTAGAAAACTCCTTTTTGCTGCCCAGAACTAGGCAGCACAGGAAAATTCATGACTCCCAGGTCACGGTACCGTTAAATAGGCCATGGTACCGTTAAATTTAACGGTACCGTGTGGTATTTAGCGGTACCGTGCCCTTGTTTGACGAATTTTCACTGTTTTCTCTAGATCCCTGCATCCCTAACCTTAAACTTGCAATATTTTGCAAACTCTCATGCACCCTAAGATTCCCTCACTACACCATATGACACTTCCACCAACTTTAATTCAAATCCCACACCTCTTGTCTATTTAAAGCCTCACCATTGCAAGCATCTCTTGCATCTCATCTTCAACCTTCCATTACACATTCACCATGTCTTCCACTCAAGCTTCACCAACTCATATCTCCAAGAAACCTAGGATCACCGTTAGACCACCAAACAAAATAACATTTAAACCACCACAACCACAAGCCGCCATGTTCATTAATTTAACCAACGAAAATGATGATGAGGAAGTTAGCACACCACCTTCCCAAAGCACTCCTTGTTCTCCCACACCACCAAATGCTCCATCGAAGACTTCTTCCAATGGAACTACCTCATCTTCCTCCTCATCCTTTGGCACTCGTCCATCCTCTATGGATATGTCATTCACCCTATCACCCATTACTCCGTTGGATTATGCTATACCAACTCCATCACCACCATACTCACCACCACCTCCATCTCCAATCATGGGCTAACCTATCCAACTTCATCCGGTTGACACACATAGTGCAAATTGTCTATGTTGTCTTCATAACTGCAAC
The DNA here is from genome assembly GCA_021014915.2 of Artemisia tridentata subsp. tridentata. NCBI lineage: Eukaryota > Viridiplantae > Streptophyta > Magnoliopsida > Asterales > Asteraceae > Artemisia > Artemisia tridentata. The sequence continues at coordinate 358,225,367 of CP139504.1, forward strand.
CTCATCTTCTCTTTGAGAGATGAACTACACCTCATGTTCTCCTATGTTGAACATCTCTTGACACCCCCACAACCTCCAATCATGTCACCATCTCCACCACCCAATAGCCCATTCAACTAAACATATTGATGTTTAGTGTTCAAAAATAAATTATTAGGATTCCTTTTAGACTAGAAGCAAATCTTAGGGCCTCTCAAGTCACTAAAGATTAATGTCTGCTTCTTGTAGTTTAAATTCTCTTATATGTGATGTAGTCATACTTTATGTATGACATATTCATTATGAATGCATGGGCTTATTGTATGGTTGTTTTATCTTTTATTGTTTTTGGCTTCTTGGCCCTTTTCTTCGTTTATGGTTGGATATTTGTCTTGGTTGCTACATGTTAGATATTGTATATGTGTCATCTAACCTTGTTTTGTAGCAAGTACCATTGCTCGATTCCTTGGTGTCCTCCAAACGAGGGGGAGTATACATCAAGGGGGAGCCTTTGCGATCTTTTTGCTTCGACAAAAAGGGGGAGAAATGGGATATAAACTCATGCTAAAAACTTGTTAAAATTAATATTTCACTTAAAACGAGTTTATGTTTTGTCATCATCAAAAAAGGGGAGATTGTTGATGCAAATAATGTCTTAAAAATATTATTCGATAACTCTACATTTTGATGATAACAAAATGTGAAAACACTTTATGTCAAAATTAACGTAAACAAGTTTTTAGTTGAAATATCCCGTTTCTTTGTCAATCACTCTAGGTAAGAACAAACAAAATTACAACTTGACAAATGATCAAAGAAGTGAATTTTTGTTTTAAACTAATGATCAAAGAAGTGAATTTTTGTTTAAACTTCACATTTTTAATGTGACAAAACATTTTTTCAAAAATACATTTTACAAATCATTTTTGAATTATAAAGAAAGGTTTTTATTGAAAAAATAATTTTAAAAATCATAACAGCCATTTCCCCCCCCCCCCCAAATTAGCTCTAAACTTCCCCAAATAAACTTTCACCACTAAAAACAAAAATTGGAGCGTCTCTTGTCTGGCACGGTACCACGGTACCACTAAATTTAGTGGTACCATGTGGTATTTAGTGGTACCGTCCCACTATAACGGGCAAATTTTTTCTACGTATAAATACCAGTCCACTTCACAGTTTTTTATTATCCTTTTTCACACACAACTTTCTGAGTTTAAAACTCTTATCACATTTACTCTCCTTTGATCATTTAGTTAGTTTCTTTTGTTTAAAGAGTGATCCTATCATCCAACCAAGTGATCACCTTCATTCCTCTACTAGTGCAAGAGAAGAACACAAAGTATCAAGAAGATACAAGGTGTTGTAGTCATAGTTTAGTGCACTTGTAACATTTGTTACATACTTGTTCTATCCTAGCATACACCAAGTTGATTTTTCTTGTGGATCATGGTAGATTGGTACTAGCAAAGATTAGTACTCGACATTTAGCTTAGTGTCGAAAATTGTGATAAGCGACGTTGTACGGTTTTCTCCGCCTGAAGGGAGCTTTGTTGACATAGTGCTTAGAACTCTCGAGTTGGGTACTCGGGGAGTGGAGTAGGGCGAAGAAGAGATTCATGACCGAACCACTATAAATCTCGTTGTCTCGGTTTGATCTTTCCATCTCATTTCTTTATACTTATTGTTTATCTTAGATAGTATAGCTTAGAGTTCATATTGGTGTTGATTGATTTCACAAAAGAATCGAATCAAAGTTTTTCACAAGTAAACTTTTATAACTAATGAAAAACCGGTAAAACTATTCAAACCCCACCCCCCTTTCTAGTTTTCCACAATAGCATCTTAATTTGTTTAGTAGTTTTAATGAAATTGTATCTTTGAGTTCATTTTATTTCGTTTATACTCGTAAAAAAATTTGTGGACATGATGACTTAGAGTCCTGGTTCTGCCCCAGCCGGTAAATGATGTATATAGATGCTTAAGGACTAGCATGGTACCCGTGCAAAGTAGCTGTTTAACGATTTGATTATAGGTATCTGTCGCCAAATTTTGTTTAATGAATGTTGTTCAGAGGCGAATTATATTGAATCTAAATTTTGCTTTTTGAAGTTCATACTTAAGAAGTTCAGATGCAAATGTTGTATATGTATTTGATTGTGTAATAAATGAACAAAAGTCCATTGTAGTCTAACAGTTGGAATATTTTGCTTTTAACCAAGAGATCTGAGTTCGAACTTGGCAAGAGCATGCTGTTTGAATCTTACACGATTTCACATTTACAAAGTATGTAAGCTGAAAATTTTAAGCCTTCTATAAATAGAATGTCCCAAATTTTTACATATATATGAGGCTAAGTATGACATGCACTTCCCACAACTTTTGTTGTACAATGATGTGGAAATTCCATGTCATCAATTCCAATCCACCTCAATGCCACTTGGCAGACACATTCCATTATATTTTTACAAATTTCCCGAAATTAATTAAAAAAATTTGACCAAATTCAGATTCGAACCCTGGTCACTATAACTACAACCAACACTCAAACCACTGGACCAGCTATGTTTTTGTGATAGATATTGGAAAACAAATATGTCATGTTTCAATTGTATCCATATGATTTGCAATCCAAATATGCTATTCTTATCATACCACAATGCATAACACACCCCTTAATTTTCTCCCCTAACATCTCTGCTATTCACTTTGAAACCGAATCTCACCTTCCATAATTCACTCAATGTTTTTAATATATTCATTAATGAATATGATCCATTTTGAATTTGAAATGCATATCACAAAAATCACGGATTTTTTAAAACTCAAAATCTTTTCCAAATCTCTAATTTTTATCTATAAAGACAGAAGGTCCACTGATTTGGCTTCATCACATTTATCAATCGACATATATTTTTCATATCACAAAGTCAATCATGAATAGGTTTCCAGGGAAAAAATTGGTAACATGGGATACCAAAAATCACCATCTTTACCAGGTAGCAGTTTCAGAAAGAGTGGAGGTTTTGGAGGTTCAAAGGGTTTTGGTGGTGCTGGTGGTTCCGGTGGATCAGGTGGTAAGTCATTTCTTTGATACATTGTTAATAATTTGTTGATTCTCATATGATGTTTTTATATGCAATTAAGGGATTTAACTTTTCTTTTTAGGCTGATTGATGTTTTGTTCTTAGCAATGCTATTTGCTTGCAAATTTTTTTATGCTTTGTTGGTTGCAAATTCTTATCAGTGCTATTTGTTCTTAGCAAGGTTGTCAGGATCGCGATCCTGCTCGTAGGATCGTACGATCCTACGATCCTACACACACAAAACGAGCAGGATCGTTACGGGATCGTAATTCAGGTAGGATCGTTACAGGATCGTGGGATCGCTCGTAGGATCGTAGGATCGTGAACGATCCGATCCTGTTGGTAACCCTCTTTTCAGGTAGGATCGTTACAGGATCGTGGGATCGCTCGTAGGATCGTAGGATCGTGAACGATCCGATCCTATTTTTATTTTTTTTACTTTTTTTGACTTTTTTTAGAGGAAGGTTTTTAAAAATGGTTTGTATACATATGTAAAGGAAAAGCCGAAAACGATCCTAGGTATTATCCGATCCTACGATCCCGATCTTGCAAAGCCGAAAACGATCCTAGGTAGGATCCCAATCCTGACAACCTATTTGTTCTTAGCAATGCTATTTGTTGATACTCATATGATGTTTTTATATGCAGTTAAATAATTTGTTGATACGATTATAATACAATCTATTTATGAATGTTGTTTCTTTGTTTCTAAATCCTTATAAAAATACTTGCAAATCCTTATATGTTGTGTTGTTTTCATTATTATACGCTTTGCTGTGTTGATGTAAAAGGGAACTATTTCAAATCCTTATATGCTTTGTTGTTTTCATTATTATACGATTATAATTGTAGTTTCATTTGTATATATCAGGTAATGGTTTTGGTGGTGCTGGTGGTTCCTGTGGATCAGGAGGTTAGTCATTTCTTTGATACATTGTTAATAATTTGTTGCTACTCATATGATGTTTTTATATGCAATTAAGTAATTCAATGTTTGTTTTTTGGGCAAGCTGATTTATGTTTTGTTTGAACTCCTTATTTATATTTTTTTGTAACCTGATTATTATTTATTTTTTTCTATGATGTTTTGTGGCAAATCCTTATTTAGGAATGCTATTAGCTTGCAAATCCTTATCTTTAGATATGTAAATACGATTATAATACAATGTATTTAGGAATGCTGTTTGTTTGTAAATGTTAATCTATGGTTTAATAAGTGTTGTATTTATGAATGCTTTTTCCTTGCAAATCCTTATATCTTTGACACTTTGTTAATAATATGTGTTTTTTTATACGCAATTAAGTAATTTGAATTGGTTTTAGGAATGATGTTTGATTGCAAATCCTTATACGTAAAGATACGTAAATACAAATACTTGCAAATCCTTACATGCTGTGTTGTTTTCATTATTATACGATTATAGTTGTAGTTTGTTTTTATATATCAAGTAATGGCCAGGATAAAAACAATCACAACTCTTAAAGAAGTGAATCCTATGTTGGATGACATAGCAGTTCGAGGCAGATGTATCTCAATCTGGCATTCGCATAAATTGAATGCTGAAAATGATCCATACAGCCATGATCTTGTGCTGCAAGATGTGGAGGTATTTTCACTAACCTTTTTTCTATGTATACAATACATTATTAACACAGTTTTATGAAACACATAATATGTCCAATGCAGAACACTAGGATCCAGGTCTACATAAAGAAAGAATTTATGTTTAGGTTCGAGCCACTGTTTGAGGAGGGCTAATGTTACATAATATCAAACTTTGGGATTGCTAAAAATAGGGGAAAGCTTCCTTTGTTGCCGCATAGGTTCAAAATAAGTTTTTACAAGACAACCATTGTCACACACTCACACGTATTGAACCATTTGACAACAACACACATGGTTTTATTCTAGAACCATTTAATCATTTGGGGGATCCTGAACATTACCAATACTATGATAACAACGCTGTTGGTTTGTACTCGATCCATTTTGATCAATAACATTTCTATAACATTTATATGTTCTGTCACTTATATGCATCCGATATTTTTTTACATAGATGTCATTGGCTCAGTGGTTGGTATCGAGGAAATTGTTCCTGTTATTTCTGCAGCTGCGAAAAAGTTCCGTAGGACAGTTGTCGTTGAGGACGCTGAGTAAGTATAAATATACGAATTATTATAATCTATTGTTTTACCCAAGTGATGCTAATGACTTTAATATTTATTTATAATCTATTGTATGTAAATTATACAGGGCAAATCGTTTGAACCTCACTTTCTGGGACAAATGGGCGACCATGTGGGATCAGTATGCTAACAAGCGTGACGCCATTGATCACTGGTGGTTAAACTTCAACTGGGAAAAGTGAAGTACTGGGACGGTAAGTGCATCGTTTTCTTACCTTATTTAGAATACATTCACTTATTTTATTCTTTATTAACTATATGTATTCAATGTTGCACTAAGCAGGGTCAGCCGCAGTTCATAATGCCTTTTTCGGTTCAAAGATATTTTTCAACCGTGACCTACCAGAGATCATTGAATTCAAAACAAGGTTATTATCTTTTCTACTAGATAACTTGCTACAACACTTGAATATTTCATTCTTATTAATATTATTAATTTATATTGTTTTGTAATTGTATTCTAGGGTTCAACAGCGTGAAGTGTTTCAGCGTGATCAGCTCAAGATTGAGGTGTTCTCACCGGAAGTCAAGGTTCAAACGATGACTGAGGTTTTTCGTGGATGTGTAAAAAAGATGGTCGGTGCAATCCGTGACTGTGAACCGGTCTGTTACTCAGTATGATTCTAAACTTTACACGAATTATCTTTCACGTATTTTCATTCATTGAATGCACACATTTTCAATTATAAAATGTAGGATTCACACTGTATTGTTTTAGCAACAATACACAGGATCCGCAAAGAGAATGGCTGGGCATACACAGCATGTAAAGAGTGTAACAAAATAGTGGATGTTGTTGAGGGAAGGAATCGCAAACCTATTTTTGTTTGTGAGGATCATGGATTTGTACAGGCTGCATCCAGGTAACAAACGTTAAATTCCACACTCTGTATCTGTGATATTTTATTAGCAAATTTTAAATTTACAACTTTTTACATACATGTTTCTTTTGTTGTTACAGGTTTAAGGTAATTGTAAGGCTTGTTGATGAGTCGGGTTCCGCCCCTGTGGTTTTTTTTAACACCCACTTTTCCAAGCTTTCCGGGCATACTGCCTGGGAATTGATGGAAACCCATGGTATGGACCCAGACGCATACTAACCACAGGAGGTGGACAACATAATCGGGAAGAAATGTCTCTTTAAGATCTACTATTCGGAGTACAATGTCAACAGGAACAACCACACCTATCGGTGTTGTAACATCCCAACCCTGCCTTGGTCAAGATGCCACATTATGGTGTCAATGAGAACATATAAATTAAACGTAAGCGGAAGACTTCATAAATAAAGTAAAGTCAAGAACATCATGACTTCCAACTTACAAACTTCCAAAGTTTAAATGACATCAAATGAAATGAAATGAAATATCCAAAACATAAGTCTAAACATCATCCAACAATGGGGGAAACTAAACATGGTAGGTCTTCTAAGCTCCTACTCTCATCACTCATGCCTAGCATCCCGCTTATTACCTGCCGCATGGAAAAGAAACGCGGCTGAGCTTAAAAAGCCCAGTGAACAGATATATATATATAGGAAACAAAAACTGAATAAAATGAATAAGCAACGGAAGCAAAGGAAATGCTGAACAAAGTATCATATAATCATAGAAGCAAAGCATAGCTTTAACAGAAGAACCATAATGAATGCACATAATCCAACAGAGGATAATCATCATATAATTGAACAGGATAAAACATAACATAAATGCCCATCAAGCTCAGAAAGCATACCACATGCTTAGTCACATAATCTTGTCATAGCATAAGTGTACAAGGAGGGGAGACCTCTCAAGTACCAGAAGTGAAATGGGGTACAAGGCATGTACAAATCAATCACTAAGTCATATCAAATCATATCCATATCAATCACATATACCTAGGATGCATCCATACGCTCCATGAAACATAATACATATACAAGTACTAGACTATGCATATATATATAACAGAATGGCCATGTGCGCAAATAATCATATAATCATAACAGAAGGGAACGTCGTGGATCAATCACACCTCCACAGAAAGTGTCATGCCATTGGTGCCTCAATGACATGGCCATGGTACCTCCATGGTTAGTTAGCTCAGGCAACAGAACAGAACATAACAAAGCTATCTATAATAAGCAATCATAGCATAATCAACAAAGGCATAACAACTGAACAAAATCTCAATCAATGAGATAATAAACAGATCATCATAACAGAATGGATAGCAACTAAATCATATCAAGGGAATCATAGCAATGGCTTATATCAAATGGGATCATGGCAAAGTAAGCAAATCAAAGTCAAGGATCGAGAAGTCATGAGATCAAAACCCTTACTGAGAAAGGGTAGAATATCTGTACCTTATGCAAAGCAAACCAACAAAATAGGAAAGCACACCGAGACAAGAATCACTCCTTCTTCACAGAACCTATACAAATTAATGATCACGTATTACTTATAAGCTCACTTTATACGTTCACTGCTTATAGTTGTTCAGATTTCATATTTAGGGTTTCTTTCTATTTTTAGAAACTTTCCATTTTTAGTAACTTTCTATATTTAGTAACTTTCCATATTTAGTAAGCTTTCCCGATTTAGTAAGTTTCTATAATTAGTAAGTTTCCCGATTTATTAATTTTCAAGGTTATATTGACAATTAAGTAACTTATAGACTTATTATGACCAATATTATAGTTTAGGGTTTAATAAAATAACTTATAATAGTTTAGGGTCTATTATGTAAATTATATAAATGTATGATCAATTTATATGTTAGCCATGGACTCAACTCATAATATACCCACTTATATACGCCTACCCTACCTCACTCTTTCTTTTTAAAATCGAATCACAACACAACCATTTCGTCCCTTTTGTTAATCCATTTTTCCGAGACCAAAACAACCCCAAACAACATATTTGAACCACCACATTTACCCAATGTCGACCAATGTTTCGTTGGTCCTATACACTCTCGACTCGACACTATTTCATGCACATAATACCACACCTTTCACCAGCTTATACGACATACACAACACACTCAAAACAAACCCATTCGACATACACAAACACCACACTATTTCCAGCCATTCGACACACACTTTTCAGCTCTTAACATACCACGTCACCCCTTTCTTTTCCAGCCCAATTTGACCCCCACAAACCTACAATATTGGATTCCATAACCAACACTTGAACAGCCCCAATCTTTCCCTTTTGACCTCAAAACACACGACCAAAACCATGCATGCAACTTCCCATTTTAGCATGTCTAACACCAGGTTTTACAGCCCTCTATTCGACCCATACACACACCATTTAAATCACAAAATAATGAAACCAAACAAGTTCTAGACTGCCATTTCTCGACTTCATTAATACGATCCATAATAATGCATGTTTCTAACATTTTATGTACGTGTGACTAGACTTTTACATGCCTAAATAGATCTAAACCAACCTGTATTTAACTGATTCGAAAGGTCCATATAAACCTTATGTCGATACATGTATACCTTCTCATTTCATATAACCTTTTTCCATATAAACCTTATGCCGACACATATACTTTTAGCATTCGATATAGAACATAATATATACTGCATGTGTTGATTTTTATGTAAGACTTAGGTTATAGATTTTAGGATCTTGTAGTTTAAAATTTTATGATTCTTGGTTACATAGGTAGTATTCGGGTTCAAGTTCAAATAACTAATGGATTTAGAAACCAAGCTTTAGGTTATTATAGGTATGATGGTTTTTCTTAAAATGATGAATTTATCAACAATTTTAAGAAAAACTTTTTAGAAGATGACGTGGTAGACGATGTGCCTGATGAGGTAATCTATCATATAACATTTTAATATATTACAAATATTCAAAGTTTATAGTATCGTACAATTGAGTAATTTTCTTTATTAATCAAGTTCCAAATCAGGAGTTCAGCACACCTGCTACTCTTATAAAAAAAAGTAAGCATCTCTGATCCCAGTTTGAGTCGTGTGTTGGATTTGCAGTCACCTCCTGCATCATGTGAGGCTCCTGGAAGTTCCTCAAGTTCCGGTTCAAAGAAGAGTCGTGGGTTGTCGCTACCTCCTGCAGCAGGTCAACCATCTGGAAGTGCAGAAAAGAAGCAACGTGTTATTGTTGATCTCGATGAGGTTGGGAGCGAACTCGATGATGAATCAGGCAAAGGCACTCAACTAGATTTGGTCGAAGTCAATATTGAACCAAAAGATTAGATCACTTCCAACAACTCCATGTTTTTATCATTTTGATTTTTAATTTGGCAAATGCCTTTGCAAGAACAATGTTGGTTTTTGATTATTTTTATTTTGACAATTTCTTTGCTTCCTTTTGGAAGTAATTGCTATCTTTTAAGTACCATGGAGATGGTATGTATTGAATAATATTGCCAAATTTTGGATTTTTATTGATTCGCTCTTTATTTATCCTTTGTTTCATGATTATAACTGCAGTTTTAGAATAACTACTTATATAATTACTTGTAGTTACCAAAGGGTTCCAGAATGAAAACACCAAATAACACTACACAAGGTTTGGTTAAAGTCTATATTTAACTTGAAGATTATTTAAGCAGTATTACCTGTTTGCTAAATGTCTACATATTATGTGCAGGTTGACTGACTTTCCTAGGATGAAGCAAGCAAAGGCACTATCCAAGAGTTTGTTAAAGTCGAGATTGAACTTGAAGATTAGCCCACAATGACCACTCCATGGTTTAATTATTTTGAATTTTATTTTGTCAAATAATTTGATTCCACAATTAGGTTGTGTCCTTTTGTAAGTAATTGTTAAAATTCAACTACCACGGATATTGTATTTGTTAAACACAGTTGCCAATTTTTGGCTTTTTAATGTATTTGCTTTTTTAAGCATGCTTTGTCACTGTTACATGTTTACTTAACTATACAAATTATAATTACCTTTGAAACTAAGACCAACAGCAGTACTAACTTTATATTTAGAAGCACTAAAAACTTTGTTGCAGAATTAAGTTGATATGAGAGCATCATTAAGTTCCAATCGTAGTAGCGGTAATAAAGCTTATTGAAGCAGCATTTTGTCAGCTTTTTTTTGGTTCAAAATTCTTAAAAAGTGTTGAAGTATTGATCATGTAGGATGTTACATGAAAAATTGGAGGTTCTGAAACATTACTACTAAAAACTAGCAACTTTTAAAAGATATGTTTCAATCTCCAATTTTAAATATTTTTAAACAATATCATTTCCTAAAATCTCTATCTCTTCACAGTTTATTTAAACTCTCAACATCACCCTAAACAATCTGAACCTATTTTCATAGCTTATAAACCTCCATTTATTAATAAGAAATGGTTCATACGAAATCATCAAAGGTAAGCATCATTACTGGAAACCTATTTCATTTCAGAACACATTCCTATATCATATGTTTAAAAAAAAATTGCATCCACATATATTCATATAATATTCTGTTGATTTCGTAATAATGTCTTCTACATTCCTTCATTAAGTTACCAACAAGGAAGAAGGTTCAAACATACCAACCAATGTAAACAACAAAAACTCAACTAGTATTGTTTTATCTGATGATGAAGTAGTATGTGTACAACATGAACCTTTAAAAAAAAAGAATAAAGTTGATTTATGAAATTAACTTATATTAACAAACCTACAGGAGGTAACCTTCTCCAGCAAACGCAAAAGAGGTATAAAGGATACTGCTTTCTTGGAAAATAATGTTGTTCACATTGTTTTGTTAAATGATGATGAAGTATTACCAAAACGTGAAAAAAAACAGTTTGAAGAGCATGTTGAAAATCAAGACAAATTGGTATGCAAATATTCTAATTTCCTGATAAAGATTTTATTTCATTATTATATGTTTAATAATGGTGGTATAATCTTCCTTTATCAACAATACTAACTTTTTGAGATAGTACTAACCTTTGTGACTCTAATGTGTTCTCATTATTATCACAGAAATCTGATGATGAAAGCCATATTAGGTTTAAGTGAACCCGCAAGGGTACACAAACTAACTCTTCAAAGAAGGTTTTGGACCATTTCATTTATGAACCTGCTCCTGAAGACATTGATCAAGACACTGATGATTTTCAATCATTTGATAATGTAGTTTCATCTAAATTTAAAGAAATATCAAAGAAAAATGATGAGGAATTCGTTAATCATTCTTCTAATTATTTGCACCATTTGGATGACTTTACGGATGAAGAAACACAAGTTCATGAACAACAAACTTCACTATCTAAAGGCACCAATTTTGCTCTCATTGATGAAGAAACTGTTGAGGATACTAATAACAAGAACAACATAAGTGATGATGGTATGTGGGTTAATATAAATGATCTGCCTCACCCTTCTTATATTTTTGATAATCATAACAAATACATTGATGATGAAGCAGAAGAAGATTTAAAAGATTCGGAAATTGGTACTGCCCGGTCTGTATCCGATGGATATGATACAGACATTTTCATTGATGATGAATCTCTAAGGTATGATTCCACCGATGATGAAGATGACGATGACGATTTTTGATAGTTAAATTTGTGGTTTTACTTTATGAATGTTTCCTTTATAATAAGTTTTTTCAATATTAACTTTAAAGTCTATAACAACCCGAAATTTTCCACGTCAACATTTAATTCTAAACTCTAAGTCATTACATTGAAATTTACCAGAATACTTTTTACATATAACTTTTTAGTAAAATAAACGTAAAACTAGGAACAACCCTCTTGTGCACTACAACTTTAGACTAAATTTAATCTATGCCATTACATTTTATTGCCTACTCAGATTCGTAATTTAATCCTTAAGGCAATTACATTTTTTGTTTATTACAAATTTAATGAATGCTTTTCAAAAGTAACGAACACACAATATATCCAACACTCCTAACAATTACATTTAATGCATTTTTACACTTCCTAAATTATTACCAAAGTTCCAAAAATATTTCTTTAATACCCAATACATTCAATATATATAATTTTGGTACCAAAAAGAAACATATTACTCCTATTTTTACATATATGCCCCCCCCCTGAGCCATAATAATTACTAAACATTTTCTAGTCACAATTAATGCTAGACAATTAAGAGTAAAACATGGAGTTGAAATTGTAGGCTTGACAAGCCACCATGTCCCCCCCCCCTTTCCTAGCTAGGTCGGCCAACACCATCAACACCAAGCCACCCATGTTGCTTATTGACTAACTATTGAAAATTTGACTCATTTGCTATATATATATGGAAGACATAGCCCCCTTTTACTTACATTAGCACAAGAAGATAGAAAAAAATAAAACACCTACTCACCCTCTCATATATTTCGAGCCACCAAGGAAGGAAGGAAGAGAAGAAGCGTTGTCTTGGGCTAGTTCAAGTATCATTAGGATACATTGTAAGGATTTAGAAGCATTGATTTTGGGTTAATCAAGTAAATCATCTTCTCATCACACTAATCACCTTAAGTAAGTCTCCATGCTAATTTATGTACCTTTACATTACTTAGAGATGAGCTAGTATATTTCATGGTTGCATATGAATTAGTATCTCTTGTACATGTTTGTGAAATTTTCTTAAAACATATCTAATTGACAACAAGTTACAATGTCATAAGCTTACATTTCTATGAGTTCTTAAGTTCCTAAAACACTTGATAATAATGTGGTAGAGTTAGAGTAGTTGTGAGGTGATTGGAAGTGATTTGGAATAGATTGAAAACTAGAAAAGTACACTTTGAAACATTCTTAAAAGGAGCTGTCCCATTTTGCTAAATATGGAATAATCAGTAGGAGAGGAGTAATTTTGGGCTAGAGATTCAGAAAATATACTCAAAAACAAAAACATGACCGCTTGAATGGATTAAAACAGGCTTATAACGAAGGAGATATACTAATTTGAATATAGGCGACGAAAACGAATTTCTGATAAATAACACGACCTCAAGCTTTCATCTTATGACATGCCACCTTAGAGTACCTACTTTTAGAAAATGTCTTTATTATGTCTCACTCTTCTTTTCTTGTTTTGAAGAAAATGCCACCAAGGAAACAAAGCATAAGTGCAGCTGCTATCGATCGACTTGTTGCTCAACGAGTCACTGCACAAGTTGCTGTTGCTATGGCTGAATATGAGACCCACCACAACAGTGGTAACGGCGGGGAAGCTAGCGGAACGGCAACCATGGTTGAACCCGCGGCTCGTAGGTATACTTACAAGGAAATTTCGTGTTGCCAGCCGTAGACTTTTAGTGGCGCTGAAGGAGCTGTCGGCTTAGTACGATGGTTTGAGAAGTTGGAATTGGTTTTTTGCATGCGTAACTGCGCGGAGGACTGTAAGGTGAAATATGCTACTGGTAATTTGTTAGATGGTGCCTTATCATGGTGTAATGCTTATGCTCACTCTGTGGGAATTGATACTGCTTTTGAAACACCATGGGCTGATTTCAAGGAAATGGTAATAGCTGAGTATTGTCTGAGGATGAGGTTCAAAAGATGGAAGTCGAGTTTTGGAACTTAACAGTAAAGGGAGTCGACGTTGCAGCTTATACTAAACGATACCATGAACTGGCTACTCTCTGTCCTGAGATGGTTTCTACTACACGGATAAGGATTGAGAGGTACATCTGAGGACTCCCACCCAGTATCCAGGGAAATGTCACCTCCTCTAAACCCAACACTCTCGAGGAGACAATTCGAATGTCTCACAATCTGATGGACCAAGTTGTTCGAGCAAGGGCTGCTCGAGATGTCAACGACAACAATAGCAACAAAAGGAAGAGGCATGATGACCAGGGAGACAATCATACTCTGCAACAAGATAAGGGACAAGAAGTGGTGAAAGCCTATGCTGCTGGGCCAGATGATAAGAAAATGTATGCTAGAACCCTACCTGAGTGCAACGAATGTAAGTATCACCACACTGTACCTTGCCCCGCTACATGTTGGAATTTCAAAAGGGCCGGTCATCAAGCTAAAGATTGTAGGGTCCCTACCCCGGTAACTTGCTTTGAATGTGGAGAAAAAGGACACCTCAGGAGTGATTTCCCAAAGCTGAGGAATCAAAATGGAGGAAGAACTCGTAGGGGAGCATACGCATTAATAGGAGGAGAAGCTTGCCAGGATCCTGTCGATGTTACGGGCGAAGATAATGTTTAAGGAAAAGTTTATGCTTGTATAATAAAACCGAAGTCTAAACCCTCTATGGTTGTATTTCTTTTGCATTTTACATTAAGTACTTTCATATAAGTTTCATATATTATTACGAATTTCTGTCTAAAGAATGTTCTATCTTTTATTATCGTCGCGATACGACAACTCTCGTCCATTACACTCTTAATTTCACTACCTTTTCTCAATTGTTTTACAAGAATACGATACTACTTTGTTATAAACTAATTTATTTACATCCAATAAAATGTCTGAATTTTATCCTATAGACTCTTGCCACCTTATAAAAATGTTTTTGCTAATTACCGTATAAATCTGTTTTGTTATCATTTTACAATCTACTTTACAACTATCCTATAAAATACTTTTGCTATCACCCTACAAACTGTATTACTCCTTTGAAAACTATCTTGACCGTCATTTTATAAACAAAACGATTAATACTATTAAACTTTAAGAAACATAATGTTATTTTGACTAAACCGAGCATTACATCATTAGTCCTCAATTATACACAGCCTGGCCACCTATGTCTAATTCCAGAAGAATCATGTTATGATTGGAATAGTCACCCTTAAACCTTTTCTAAAAATAAACTTTTGAGGGGCAAAAGTTATAAGCCATTCATTGGCACTCGCCTCAAAAAGCACCGTAACCAAGTAAACTTTAACTCAACCCTGCCTTGAAAAGCTAGCCCCATTTCATACCATGTTCCAAGACAACAAATTCGAATTCCTATCGTCAAGGTTCGCTGGAATTCTCAACGAGGTCCCGAGTTCACTTGGGAACGAGAAGACCAGATCCGTCAAAAGTATCCGCACCTCTTCACTGAAACCACTCCAACGAACAACACTGACTCAATCTCGCGGACGAGATTCCTTTTATGGGTGGTAGACTATAACAACCCAAGATTTTCCACGTCAACATTTAATTCTAAACTCTAAGTCATTACTTTGAAATTTACAAGAATACTTTTTACGTATAACTTTTTAGTTAAATGAACGTAAAACTAGGAACAACCCTCTTGTACACTACGAATTTAGACTAAATTTAGTCTACGCCATTACATTTTATTGCCAATACCCAGATTCGTAATTTAATCCTTAAGGCAATTGCATTTTTTGTTTATTACAAATTTAATGAACGCTTTTCAAAAGTAACGAACACATAATATACCCAACACTCCTAACAATTACTTTTAATGCATTTTTACACTTCCTAAATTATTACCAAATTCCAAAAATATTTCCTTACGCCTAATGTAATTTCTTTATTCATAACGTTTAATTACGCGTAATTTACGTAATTACCAAACCGATAACCAATACCCATTTTTAATACCCAATACATTCAATATATATAATTTTGGTACCAAAGAGAAACATATTACTCCTATTTTTACACATATGCCCCCCCCTCCTGAGCCATAATAATTACTAGGCAACATTTTCTAGTCACAATTAATGATAGACAATTAAGAGTAAAACATGGAGTTGAAATTGTGGTCTTGACTAGCCACCATGTCCCCCCCCCTCCTAGCTAGGTCGGCCAACACCATCAACACCAAGCCACCCATGTTGCTTATTGATTAACTATTGAAAATTTGACTCATTTGCTATATATATATGGAAGACATAGCAGCCTCTTACTTACATTAGCACAAGAAGATAGAAAAAAATAAAACACCTACTCACCCTCTCATATATTTCGAGCCACCAAGGAAGGAAGGAAGAGAAGAAGCGTTGTCTTGGGCTAGTTCAAGTATCATTATGGTACATTGTAAGGATTTAGAAGCATTGATTTTGGGTTAATCAAGTAAATCACCTTCTCATCACACTAATCACCTTAAGTAAGTTTCCAACCTAATTTATATACCTTTACATTACTTAGAGATGAGCTAGTATATTGCATGGTTGCATATGAATTAGTATCTCTTGTACAGGTTTGTGAAATTTTCTTAAAACATATCTAATTGACAACAAGTTACAATGTCATAAGCTTACATTTCAATGAGTTCTTAAGTTCCTAAAATACTTGATAATAATGTGGTAGAGTTAGAGTAGTTGTGAGGTGATTGGAAGTAATTTGGAATTGATTGAAAACTAGAAAAGTACACTTTGAAACATTCTTAAAAGGAGCTGTCCCATTTTGATAAATATGGAATAATCAGTAGGATAGGAGTAATTTTGGGCTAGAGATTCAGAAAATATACTTAAAAACGAAAACATGGCCGCTTGAATGGATTAAAACAAGATTATAACGAAGGAGATATACTAATTTGAATATAGGCGACGAAAACGAATTTCTGAAAAATAACAAGCTGTTGAGGGTTGTTCAATGGGTGAAAACGGGCATTTAAAGTTAGCTAAATATTCTGAGATAGTAAAAATATGTTAGTACCCTTAAATACGAACCCGGGGATATAAAGAACTTAAGAAACGGAGCTAGAACGACCAAGATACATAAATTCGAATTATGACGAAAACTGGCCAAAACCATCAGCTCAAACTGAAACTTTTCTAAGTGTCAAAACTGTTTTTTCCATGTGACTATGTTTAACCCCGTTTTTCTCATAGATAGAGTCTGTTATGGAAAAATGGCACTAGTAGGTAAAATAAAGTTCACCTGGCCTAGTTTCCAAAAATTCCAACCGTTCGTCAAATGGATTTATAACGAGTAACTTATGACCTCTCAAACTTCCCCGAAAACCGCCCAGAAACTATAAAACAGCCTGACCACCTACCTTTATGGCCAATAAAGGGTGGGATCGGGATCTGAATGGGCTAAAAGTCAGTGTTAGATTTTCTAGACCTTACTATATACTTTCTAAATCCACTGAGTTGGGTCAGTAACACTTAGTAGAAACTTTTACTCGTTTTACTATTCGATTTGAAATACTTAGGGTGGGAATACATTGCTTGTTTTTACATATGGACACAAGTGCATTAAACATTTATTGATTGCCTAAGTTGTTGTCGTTTGCCATAAATTCTCCACAATCATGAACTGTTAATTACTTTGTAAGCGCGAATGTTGTGAATAGACCTATTGGGGGTAAACTCCCCCGTCTGGGTTGGTCGCTCCAACTTGTCAAACGGACGCATTTCATTTGATGTCGTACAGGTGTTTGGAAAAGCACCTGTTTAGGGTGATAACATGAACTAACTGTTAAGGCTTCGGTGTCATGAGCTTAGTGCAACTGTAATACTTTTCATGAACATATTTGGAATACATTATCGTTGAAATCTTGTGGTCCATACATAACTTGTTGTTTAATTAAACCTATGAACTCATCAGCTTTATGCTGACCTTTTTAGCATGTATTCTCAGGTGTTGATCTTTACTACAGCACAATCTATTATTGGAGGTGCTTGGCATTGGCACGGTCATAGACTACTCTGATATATTTGGGACCACTTGCTTACTTATATGGGCCTTATTTCTGCATCAAATTAAATGTTGTAAACTTATTTACTATGATACTGTAACTATTTTTCAAAATGTATAAGGTAAATCCGTTCTCTTTACTTTGTGTTGTGATCCAATTCAGTAGCACCCCAGCGTCATCATCTTCCGTTGCGACCCATTTTTGGGGGTGTTACAACATCTTAGATTATTAAGTTTAACTTCTGAATCACTTATAATGTTCCCAATCAATAGCAATCATATATTTTTAAGTGTCGTGTTTAAAGAATTTTAACATTTTATTTACACAATCATGGAGTTTTATACGCAAAAACACTTTAAACTTCAATTATTAACAAGCTATAGAAAAGGCTAATGGATTCTTAATTTGATAGTAGTTTTATGTTACATAACACTAGAATGTTTTTTTCAGCTTGCACGCAAGTGCATTTTGTACACCTAATCATAAGTACTGAAACATACGTTTGAAATTCGAGTGTTACCGGACCTAAACCTGTTCACAACTAATGTTCACAACTAACAGTACCACAAACATTGTACTTGAAGCAGACAAAACACAAAAGAAATCATGAATAGGGAATTGTTTAGGACATGTCCAGCAACTACCAACAGCCTCTACCATTTATCAGGTTAACAAATGTGGAATATTGGGAAATGAGGGTTCTCACCGTCTTCCTCATCCACGTCTACCCCGTTCGAGACATACTTGAACCTTATAACCTTGGTATATGGGAATCGGCATGCCTCCGCTAACACCTTCCACTGCCCAAAAATGTTTACATGATTGGTTCTGTTTGAAGTATCCTTGTGAGGCTCCATTTGGACTCTCATTTCCTCTCTATAATGTTGGTGAATCACAAGCGCCTTATTGTACATGTGCATAGGATGTTTCACAAGGAAATTTGCAGGGATTGCCTATAATATTTTAATTTGCAAATAGTATTAACCAAATGTTAAACAATCAGTATATATGTATACAAAAAACAATAAATTCAAGTACCAATCTGTTGCAGCACTAGATTTGGGCATAGCTTTTATAGAAACTTCTATTATTTTCTCCAAAATGATCAGTGTGGAAGGGCCAGTAGCATATATGCTTCATTCTATCGTCCTCTACAAATCACAAGTATTTATTTTATATGTTACCAATCTATTTAAGCAGACAGACCTAATAAGTTATAGTATTATGTAAACGCATATAAATAAATAATAATAATAAAAAATAAAACACTTACTCTCTTCATGCCACTCCAATAGTAGTTGAACCTTCCTTAGAGTAGTTGCTCCTTTGAAAACGCCCTATGTTATCATGCTCCCGTCATCGTGAAACGCATCGAGCCACAAACCGTGTCCCCTGTTCTTTGTGAACACACATGTCGTTCCAGCTTCCAAACCAATAGCTTCCACCAACGTATTCCAGACCTCACCCAACAATCGATACACATAAGTGCCAGTATTCCCTGTTATTGCCACACGCCACACATGACACTGGAAATGCTCTCCATTTACTTGGATAGTGAGCTCATCAAGCTCATCAAATCCTGGTAGTAGTTCAGCGGGAATTGACTTTATTTAAGTATAACATCAAATTTTTTAAAAGTTCTTGTGCAAAACCTATACTAACTGAGATTTCTCTACTTTATGAATTGCAATTTTTAAGTATTTTAATTTTGAGTACCTGAGGCAAACGACGGTCGGGCAAAACAACAGTCTCGAACCTTGAATAAGTAGCTCTGTTTCCATCATAACCACTGACTTCCTATCCATTTCTTA
The DNA here is from genome assembly GCA_021014915.2 of Artemisia tridentata subsp. tridentata. Lineage (NCBI taxonomy): Eukaryota > Viridiplantae > Streptophyta > Magnoliopsida > Asterales > Asteraceae > Artemisia > Artemisia tridentata. The sequence continues at coordinate 358,245,016 of CP139504.1, forward strand.
AGTACCTAGTGACATAGAAACAGTCATCGCCTTTTTCTACAAAGTGCAGCATGTGTACATCTTCATTCAAGTTGCGATTGCAAAAAGCCGTCCATTTTGGTCCTGTTAAATACCACAGACCATAGCGAGGCTTGACTAATTCCACTTTGAAATGATACCCATTTGCGGATATGATGTATATTTCCGAGTTACCGTTGTATGCTTCCAGATTGTAAACTTCTGGTAAAAACTACAATATAAAGTTCAAATATATTTCAATTTTAGAGTACAACAACACTCCACGTTATGTTAGACTATTGTGGTATTAGTATTTCAACTACCTGATATTCCGCAAAGTGGTCCGCATCTTGCAGGATAATAAAATTGATACACATGTTTGCCTACACGTAAATACAAATTTATTAAAAGATTGTATACAACTTCACACCAACAAAAGTAGAGCATTGGCTTTACACTACATCTGAACAAGGAGCGCAATCATATTCAATTTACTTAACCTATATTATGTAGTGATATTCATCATATTTGAAACAACAAACACTTGATCCTGATCATACCATTGTTTAACAATTACAAAAAATACATATGAACAAATTTTGTACACCCATCCTGTGAGCTTTACATTACTAATACAAAAACAGCATGCAACCTTTGATCAAATTATCTAACTAAACAGATGAGCTTTTGTATATTTACAACAACAAAAATATTGTTCAGCACTAACAATTTCTTCACATATTCTCTACAAATAGACAAATATCCTTAAAAGTACCATATACAACTACAGAGCATCATAAGTAACCGATTCAATACACACATCATAACATTCAGTTTACCCACCATTAAATTTGTTAAGCATGTGTATTTTTTATGGAATAATAGTAATCCACAAAGTCGTAACAACAACTTTTAATGGTCATTTTAACAGATGATCTGATCTTTTATAGTTACTTAACAATCTAAAAACATACATATTGTCTTAGTTACATCATACTTGATTTGATATCTACCTTACTAACAACAACACATGCAACCTTTGATCAAAGTATATCGGAGAACACATTTGTTTTGATCATTTATAACATAAAATTAAACATCGATTCTAAAAAATAGTATCAAATCAAAGGTTTACAAACAACATATTTCTTTGATCAACTATCTAACAATCAAAGGTAACAATATTTACAAAGAAAAGCAAAAATCTTACAATATTAAGTCGGATTTCGAACGAATTGATGAAGAACAGATGAATGGTCAGTGGTGAGAATGATTACCGCAGCTGTTTTCTGATTAATGAGCTTCGTTGCACGTCTCGAGGTGTAGTAGACAAAAGGAGTTAATAGATTTTATAGGTCCAAGCCCAACTATATCAATGCACCAATGTGTTTTTAAGTTACGTTATATTTTTTATAGAATTATAGGAGGAGCATTATTTATTTATTTATTTATTTATTTTATTTTTTTAATGTCCACTATTATGGCATGTGGAATTTTGTTATCATTATATTTGATCTTTAAAATATCATCCAACATTATAGGAGTTTAAATTGCATTTGATTTGCATGAAATTAGGAAACTTAAATATTTAAATTAATTATACCATATATATGTAGAAGATTGTTTAAAAAATAAATGTTTTTTTTAATACAAATTCACAGGTTGATCAAAGCAATCTCCACAAAACAACCAGTATTCATTTTCATCTCCATGAAAGAAAATCAACCAGATAATGAGAATCATGCAAAAGCAAAAGATTACATGTCGGTACCCGAAGGTATGTTATTTCTTATTCATAATCATCTGTATTTGTTTTATTGTTGATCATTAATAAAAATACAACTGATATAGAACATTTTGACTATTTATTCTAATAGTTTGATTTTTTGTTTTTAAAATTTTGTTAATATATCAAGCAAATGCACATACGAATAAGAACAAGAGGAAAGCTAAAGCAATTCCAAGTTTGTTATCAAGTCCTCAAACACATTCACATGTTCCAGTACACGATGCACCTTTAGTTGATTTATCCATTAGAAAGGTTGGAAGGAAGGCTTCAACACCTCGACTCCCGGAAGTTTGTGACTCGATAACAACTACAAAGCCATGTATATTTATTTTATTTTCATGATAACAACTATAAACCTATTTATATTTATGTTATTTTCATGTGCGCTTAATGAGTTACTTAATTCTAAAAAAGATGTTGGAAGACGATCTACTAGGCAGGCGTGTAGTCAGATGAATAAAAGTATGTTTCATTTTGTTGTGGTTAATTATATTATGTGTGTATGAAGTTTATATTAATTTTATTTGTATTAGGTAAGGCGCTTTCACATGTTACTCTTCATGTCTCATTAATTCAAAATTATTCGAATATATATTAATTTATTTATTTGTATTTCATGTTTAGATAGCGGATGCGCCTTTAGTGGATTTCTCCATAAGAAAGTCCTACAGAAAGGCTTCAAGATCTCCGCTTATAGAAATTTCTGAAAGTTTGCTTCTAACTTAATATCCACAATAAGAACCGAATTATTATATTTTTATTTATTTATTTCGCTTTATCAACTAATAATATATTTATGGTAATTGTATTTTCAGGTACACGTAATCAGTTTCTTAATACCAAAAATTCTACTGGTATACCCTGTACAAGAGAAACACATATTCAAACTACTGAAACAAGAACAAAAGGTATTCATCTTAATTTAACATTTCATCATAAAGTTTTTTATAAAAAAATTTAATTTATGCGCATCTATAAAATGTTATGTGTTAGGAAAAAGAACTCCTACACCTTTATCTCCTAAGTCGATTCAAGCGGTTAAAGTTGTTTGACCTAGGGGACATCCGCGTAAAAGCGACATTTCAACACGTAATTCATTATGTTAACAAATTTATCATATTTATATTATGTGTATAGGAAATTTAAATTTGTTTTTTTTTTCATTAGATACACCACTTGACGATGTTACGCCTGTTGGCTCATTAACTCCAAAGACTACAATACGTAATGTTTCGGTTCTTGGTAGTGGTAATACCGAACCAACGTCAAAAGGTATTTACCTTTTCATCATAATTGTAATTGCACACCACACAATTCCAATAAAGGATACGTTCCATATCTACTTATTATATATGCAATGGATTTGTAGAAACATTCATGCAAAACAATAATGGTTCAAGGTTTCGCAACCAGACGCCGGTCAAATTCAATTTAGGTGCATATTTGCATTACTAAGTTATCATTTATCCAACATTCGATATACATATATAACCTTTGATTTACAAGTACATTTTCTTAATATAATGTGTCATAGGTTCCACATCTTCTAAATGCGATACACTATCCAATCGCCAATCCTCTTTACTTTAATCTGACCATAATAAGCTTAAAGGCAAAATGGTTACTAGGCAATATGTAAGGCGTATTAACTTCAACCACACTGATCATGTAGTCGATAAAACTGGAAATAGACCTGCATTTGTTGGAATCTCGAAAGGTAAATAATTATAAACCAACACTTAGAAAAACATTATTCATTCGTATCTGTTCAAGCATGTGATTTTTGTATTAAATATCTGAAAGCACTTTTATCTCATTCACGTATTAACATATGTCAGATTATATTGATCATGGTGATCCAACATTTGAATGCGAATCTTGTGGTGCAATGTTATGGCATGTCGAGTCAATAAGAGGAGCACCCATTGGCAGTTCCAAGTCATACTCATTGTGTTGCGGTAGACGTAAGGTTAAGTTGGGCACTGAACTAAAAGAGCCACCTAAACTGCTGAAACAACTTATTAAGAATGAACATCCTAATAGCGCGTTATTCATAGATAATATCAGGCGGTATAATTCAATGTTTGCATTCACTTCCATGGGTGCTCAACAAGACCATTCTGTTAATGCCGGACGTGGTCCCTATTATTATCGCATACATGGTGAGAATTACCATTTAGCAGGCACTATGTTGCCAAAACCTGGAAAGGCGCCTAAATTTTGTCAGCTTTATATCGTTGATACTGAAAATGAGATCAGAAACAGAATGAACGCTGTCAAGTCTAATTCTTTATCCAACTACATTTTGTTTTGTTTAAATTATCATTAATGAATTATATATTCTTATTATCCGTATATACTTCCTAAATACTGACCGTTTATGTTACAGCAATGAGTCGCACACGTCTTCAAAAAAAATGATTTAGACTACTAGCTTACGAAGGACATACGTGACATGCTCGATTCTATTAATCCATTGGTGCAGGATTTTCGCATGGCTGGTGAACGTATGAGGTCTTCTCATGATAATAATTTTTGTCTTAAGCTTATTGGTACAAAGGAGCGAGATGGTAGACAGTATAATCTACCCACGGCATCCGGGGTCGCTGCCTTAATTGTGGGAGATTTTGACAAACCAAAAACAAGAGGGACATTATTCTCCATCAACAAGATGGTGATCTTAAGAGAATTAGTGAATTGCATCCCTCCTATCTCGCATTGCAATACCCTTTGTTTTTCCCACATGCTGAGGATGGATATCGTACTAATATATTCCATGAAGGAGTAACTGATTACGATGAAACAAACATAAGAACACGCGTTACAATGAGAGAGTGGTTCGCATATCGTGTTCAAGAAAGGAAGAGCGAATTCTCCATGATGCTAAACAGAAGAAGGCTATTTCAGCAATTTTTGGTAGATGGATACACAATGGTTAAATCAGAAAGAATGTCTTTTAACAAAAAGCAGCAGAAGGAGCTTAGAAGTGAAACTTATTCTAAGTTGGCAAAATTGGCTGACGATGCAGAGTCTGGAGTACGGCTACGTGGCAAAAAGGTCATATTGCCGTCGTCATTTACCGGTAGTCCAAGGTATATGATGCAGAACTATTTGGACGCCATGAAAATTAGCAAGTTTTATGGTTATCCAAACTTATTCATAACCTTTACATGTAACCCAAATTGGCCAGAGATTTCACGTTATATGGCGGAGAGAGGTTTGAAATCTGAGGACCGACCGGACGTAATTACACGAGTGTTTAAAATTCAGCTTGATAGCCTTATGACTGATTTAAAAGATCGACGTACATTTGGACGCGTCAAAGGAGGTAATCCCATTAAAATATTTTGTCCATTTTTTTTACAAATCATTTCATTCAGTTTGTTACCTTATTGGTTAATTGCATCATTTGTTTTTTTATTTTCCAGCTGTTTACACAGTTGAGTTTCAAAAAAGAGGCCTTCCTCATGCTCACATATTGCTATGGCTTGAAACTGAAGATAAGATAACCACAACAGCAAATATTCATAAGTATATATCAGCTAAAATACTGAATAAGGACGAGGATCCTGAATTGTATCAGATTGTTACAGATCACATGATGCACGGCCCATGCGGTCATGATAATCCAAGCTGTCCGTGCACGGTTGATTTCAAATGTACCAAGAACTTTCCAAAACAATTTAACGAAACCACAGTAATTGATGACAATGGTTATGGAATTTATAGGAGGAGGAATGATGGAAGTACTATAAAGAAATACGGAACTGATTTGCATAACGGTTTCGTAGTCCCTTACAACCCCGGCTTGCTCAGGCGATATCAGTCACATATAAACGTTGAATGGTGCAACCAGGTTGGGTCCATTAAGTATTTATTCAAATACATAAACAAGGGACCGGATAGGGTTACTGTTGGTCTAGATGGCGAAGAGGTCGACGTAATTAAGGATTTCTATGATTGTAGATATCTTTCTGCTTGTGAAGCAGCTTGGTGTATATTTAAATTTGATATACACTATAGGACTCCAAGAATTGAACGTTTGCCATTTCATTTGCAGGATGAACAGTATGTCGTATTTGATGCAACCAAAAGCATTGATTACACTCTTGAAAAGGAATCTGTAAACCAGACTAAATTTGTACAGTGGATGGAACTAAACAAGACTGATAAATTTGCGCGGAAATTCCTTTATGTGGAGATCCCTAAATTTTATGTTTGGAATCCTCAGAAAATAATTTGGACAAAGAGAAAGAGAGGTTTTAGTTTAGGACGTATTCATCACATTCCGCCTTCTTGGGGAGAGTATTTTTACTTGCGTGTATTGCTAAACAAGGTGAGAGGTCCGTAGAAATTGGAGGACCTCCGAGAATATGACGGTGTTGTGTATCCTACTTACAGAGATGCTTGCTATGCGCGTGGACTTTTACTGGATGATAAGGAGTATATTGATGGATTACTGGAAGCGAGTCATTGGGGAATGGGCGATTATTTAAGATCATTCTTTGTCATGCTACTCATGACAGATAGTATGTCTCGGCCGAAACTTTTTTGGGAAAAAACTTGGCATTTTTTGGCTGCTGATGTAGAGCGCATAAAGCAGAATAATCCTGGTATGTTGTCGGGTTTTTTTTTTTTTTTTTTTTTTTTTTTTCCATATTATATGTTGAACTTATGTGTAACTTATATTGAACACATGCTACTGTGCCAAACACTCACACACCTAATACTATTTTTACACATCATAAATAAAGGTAAATAGGCAGTTAAATATGACTAAAACAATCAGAACAAGTGACGTCCCTCTTGTGCCAAACACTCATATACCAGCCTAACATTCAGTTAGAAAACTAAAGTTTCTACTACTCTAATGTCCAAACCCTCATACACATTCATAATTGCAGCCCTCACTAAATTTTTCTGCATATATATTAACACAAAAACTTTTTGATCTAATGTGCCAAAGAATCATATGTAAATATTGACTTATCATTTTTTTTTTAATTTCATGTCTTTATGCCTTTTTTTTTTCTTTTGTACATGCACACTGCAACTTTAAGACAGTCATAACTATAATATGATATGTAACTTATATTGAATACATGCTACTATGATCTCTTTATGAATTTAATTTTATGATACATCCTTGATTACTTCAAATATTTCCCTTTTACATCAACACAGCTTTTCTGTTACTAAGCAATCGTATATTAAGTTTCAATATTACGTATATGCAGGCCTACAACTTTCAGACGATCAGAAGTATAACATATGTCTAACTTATATTGAACACATGCTACTGTGTAACAACAAGAGTTTAAAGTCATAGATGCACATGCCATTTCCAAAAAACGAATACACGATGGAAGGGTATAACAGGTTGATATATGATGAGACATCGTACAATAAAGATGAATTAAAAGAGCAACATAAAACATTGTATGGTAGCTTGACATCTGAACAAAAAGGTATTTATGCAACTGTTATGGACGTTGTAGACCAGAAGAAAGGTGGCATGTTCTTTGTGTATGGATACGGTGGAACCGGAAAAACATACCTTTACAAAACAATGTCAGCTACCTTACGTTCAAAAGGTGGTATAGTGTTGAATGTTGCGTCTAGCGGTATTGCAGCGCTATTGTTGGAAGGCGGAAGGACAGCACATTCTCGGTTTGCAATTCCAATTAATATACTAGAAGATTCAATGTGCCACATTCCTGCTGACAGTGACCTCACTGATTTGATACGAGAAGCGAAGCTCATTATATGGGACGAGGCTCCTATGATACAGTCATGTTAGGAATATGAATATTCAGCTGAAGACTCGGTCACCCCGAGTAATTATTAGTACATCATAGCTCGTAGGATTATTAGTAATATTATTAGTAGCTTAGTTATTATTATTAGTATTGTGGAGTGGGTCAGGTCTTTACCCTCTGTCAGCTCACTCTACAGCCCGCTAGGGGCATAATATATTGTAAGTATAAATACCCCTTCCCACACATGGGAAGGGTTGGAACTCTCATTACTTTGAAGCTAATACACATAGATTTCTCTCACTAGAAGTTCCCATCACTCTCTCTCTAACTTCTTGGTCATTCGATCCAATCTAAAGCCTCAAACTAGTGTTTCTTGCATTGTGAATACCCTACAATTGGTATCAAGAGCCATGGTTAGGTCCATGAGAGTTGGTATTCATGGATTTGTGTAGTTTTTGAGGTTTTTGGTTCGATTTGATAAGTAGCATAAATTCCATTTTGTGCTTTGTTTAGTGATTAGAAGTTGTTATACCTTGTACTTTCTAGCTTAAGAATAGTATTAGAGTGGTATTTGGTGTTTGGATTCACAGATCTAAGAACGGTGTGGTGATTTTGGGGTAATTCGTGGGTGCTTATTGTTGTGTTCTTCGCAGCGGTTTGTGTCCTTGGGACATGTTCTTGCACTCGGTTTGTGTCAATTCGTAGATGCGGTTTGTCTTATTACTTGTTTAGGCAAAAAGACAAAAGGCAGTGAAAGCGACGTGCTTGGGAGTTTGTGTCTACTCGGTTTGTCCCTGCTGCGTGTACTCGGTTTGTGCCTACTCGATTTGTCCCTCCAACGCGTACTCGGTTTGTGTAGACTCGGTTTGTCTTTGAGGAATTTACTCGGTTTGTGTCTACTCGATTTGTCCCTCCAGCGTGTACTCGGTTTGTGTAGACTCGGTTTGTCTCTGAGGAATTTACTCGGTTTGTGTCTACTCGATTTGTCCCTCCAGCGTGTACTCGGTTTGTGTAGACTCGGTTTGTCTCTGAGGAATTTACTCGGTTTGTGTCTACTCGATTTGTCTCTGCAGCGTGAACTCGGTTTGTTCCAGCAGCGTGCACTCGGTTTGTGTCTTGGTGATTTTAGAAATTCCCGCGAAAGATTCAATTTCTCGGTTAAATCACAAGATCTGTAAAATCCCGTAGTTACTATGGCTACCACATCAAGCACATCATCAGATGATATTCAAGCAGCAGGATCTGACACTCGTCCACCTATGCTAGATAGGACAGATTATGAGTCTTGGGCACAACGAATAAGACTTTACTGCTTGGGAAAAGATAATGGTGTTAACATTCTTAAGTCAATTGACGAAGGACCCTATCAGATGGGTACCACCAGAGACGTTGTTACAACTGGTGAAGATGGGACTGTAACTTGGGGCATCGACAGACCTAGAAACTACAATGATCTTAATGAAGAAGAAAAGAAGAGGTATGATGCTGATATTAGAGCCTCAAACATAGTCATTCAAGGTCTTCCAAAGGATGTATACAAGCTCATCAATTTCAACACTGAAGCCAAGGCTATATGGGACAACGTTAAAATGTTGTTGGCAGGGTCAGAACTCACAAAGGAAGATCGTGAGTCACAGCTGTATGATGAGTTCGAGCATTTCAAAATGAACCCAGGGGAGAATATCACAGACTACTATGTGAGATTTCATAAGTTGGTGAATGATATGAGGATGATCAGAATGACTATGCCCAATATCCAACTTAACTCAAAGTTTGTGAAAAACATGACTCCTGAATGGGACAGATTTGTTACTGCTGTCAAACTCAACAAAGGTTTAAGGGATACCAACTATGAACAGCTGTATGCTTACCTGCAACAACATGAGAAGCATGCAGTCTACGATCGGGTGCTGAGAGAAAAGTTTAATCCTTCAACTACAAATGATCCACTGGCGTTCATGACAAATGTTCAACCGACAATCCAATCATCTTCCAACCCAAGCTATCATCAACTTCACTCACAAGTACCTACTATGAGTTCTCAACTTGACTCAGGCTACTCTCAGACCGACAAAATGATTGACAACCTCACCAATCAAGTATCATTACTGGTTCAACAGTTTCAAGCATCACTCCCTCAGACCAACAATCAGTTAAGGAATTCATCCAATCCACGCAATCTAGCAATGGTGGAGGATGGGAAAATTGTGGTTCAGAATGTGCAAGGGAGAGCTGGTAGAAACATGGGTCGAGGTTATGTGCAGAATAGAGCAGGAAATGCCAATCAGGGGCAAGGGAAACAGATCAAGTGTTATAATTGTGGGGGGCTTGGACACATTGCTAGAAACTGCAATCAACCTAAACGTCCTCAGAACTCAGATTACTTCAAAGACAAGATGCTGTTAATGCAAGCTCAAGAGAATGGTGTTGTGTTGGATGAGGAAGAGTTATTGTTCTTGGCAGGAGATGGAGGAAATAATTTTGATGAAGATGTGGATGAGAAACCTGTTCAGGATCTAGCACTTAATGATCCTAACATCTTCAAGGCAGATGACTGTGATGCATATGACTCTGATGTAGATGATGAACCTACGGCTCAAACAATCTTCATGGCTAACTTGTCTTCCCTGGTCTCATCTCCCCGTCAAGCTGGTCCTTCTAATGCATCCGTGATATCTGAGGTACTAAAAATTTATGACACATATAATATTGTCGAGGGACAAAAGAATCCCGAAGAAGTACATCAGGCAGTTGTTTCTGACCCAAGTAATGTTGATATGGAAAATAGCAATATTATTTCATATGAACAGTATTTGAGTTACAACAACTCGCCTGATGTACCAAATGGTGAATCTTTTGTCAATAATGATGTTTGTGTTAGGAGTAATGTATGTGCCTTAGATAATGCGGATAATATAGATAATGCATGCGAGTACCATGAGAACAAATTGCATGTCCCTGATGATAACTTGATCACTAAACTAAACATCTATAAAGAACAAGTGGCTATGTATGAACAGCGTGCTAAGTTTGAGCTTAACGATCGTGAGCAGAAATTAGAAGGTCAAATGAGTACACTTATTAAAGAGTCTAGAGTGAGAGAAGAAACATTAAAATTAGAGTTGAGTTCTTTGAAAAGTCAGCTAGAACAGTCTGTCAAACAGAAACAGGAAGCACAAAAGTGTGTTACTACACTTAAGCAAGAATTCAAGCAAAAAGAAACAACTCTTTTAAATGATTTCTCTAGACTCAAGACGTTAAAAAATAAGCTTGAAGATAAGTTGTACACACAAAATCAAACCATACAAACTGCTCAAATGATTCATAAGCACAGAAAGTTGAGTGATAATCATAGTAAAATCATGATAGGTGAACCTAAGTCAACCATCCTTAGGGACATGAAAGTACTTCAACCAGCCCTATATGATGGTAATGTGATGCTTATGCCTATTCATGACCAACCTGAGCATATCTACACTAATGAAGAGGATGAGATAAGTGATAAAACGAGGAAAAAAATGAATGAGAAAATGAGGGATCCCGAGTGCATAGCCAGACGAATAATAATCAAACCCCATGATTATTATGAGGAAAATCGTTTGACTGTGTTTGCTCCTCAAAAGAAGTTAACACCTGAACAGATATTTTGGAAACAAGATAATGAAAAACTTAAGATAGATAAACTTAAGGCCAACACCCCCCTCATTAGAAAAGTTGCGTCCATAACGGTGTATCCTCCCAATACACCTAGGAATCTGGTGCCTTTGTCTCTTCCCACTGAATGCAAAACCTTTATTAGCTTATATGTGCTTTGGCAATTATTTGCTGATTTTGATAAAACATGTAAGAAGAGAATCACACCAACCGGCATTACTGAGGGGGAAAGGTGTTTTGAACATGCAAAAAGGTGTTACTTAACTGAGGTCATGCCATTCTTTAAGCTACTTAAAGAACACTTTGAAGGGTTGCAAACTGCCCTTAAAGCTGAAATAAAAGAAATGGAAGTAGTGTTTAAAGACATGGAAAATGAGGTGAATGAATATGCAATAGAGCTTAAGAGTCGAGAGATTGAAAGAAAAAACATACTCATTACTAACGACAACTTGATTGCTAAATGTATTGCACAAGATGTATTTTACACTGTTACTGATTCTGCATTGTCCGCTTGTCAATTTAATGAGTATGCTATTGCGTTAAATGTCACCCAGAATCGTGTTGTTGAGCTTGAGGGGGAGAATTTAAAATTGCTTGAAAAAATTCAAAATGATGACCATGATAATATGGTTAAACGTTTTTCAAAATTAGAAGTTGAATATCTTAATTTGCAATTGAAACATCAACATTTAAATGAAAAACATAAAATATCAAATGACAAGACATCCTTGGATGCTCCTGAATTTGATACTTATTTTGAATTAAGCAAACGAGATGAGACAATTCAAGCTCACACGAACACGATTCGACTGCTGAGGGCCCAAATTGCCCAATTGAAATCCAACAAGTATGAAGTGTATGGCACCAATAAACCTTCGTCTTCAGATTCTCAGAATTTTCAATATCAAAACACCATAAATAAGTTACATTATGAAAATGAGTGTTATCGAGAAGAAAATTCAAAGGTCAAACAACATTTCAAAGAGTTATATGATTCCATTAAAGTTACAAGAAGCAATCACAATGATCAAATAACCTCTTTGACAAATGAAATTGAGAATCTGAAGGTTCGGGTGAAAGGTAAAATGCCATGCACCACTTGTAATTGTGATGCACCAAAGGCTACTGAAAGTAAAAAGTATGATGTTGACGTTGGCCGTATTCCGCTTAAGCTTAGAAATAACAGCTTTGCCCATCAAACATATCTCGATCATCTTAGAGAGGGCCTTGACACACTTTGTGAGGTAGTTGAAGAGGATAGGGCTGATAAGCCACTTGATAGGGCAGTTGTCTATGCCTGCAAACTCACGAAAAGGATTCAGGAAAACCTAGAATATGCCATAGGCTCAATTCCTAAGTTTAGCAGCCACAGAGATAGATTTATTGCACCATCATCCACTGTTGAGAACAAGCATGTAGCCTTTGATCTACCACCTAAAACATCAGAACCCAACACATCACTATCAGGAAGGCATGTGACAGAAAAACAAACTAATGTTACCTTCGATGCTTCTACAGGAGTAAAAAGTGACACCCAAGCTAGCGGGTCAAGGTCTAGAGGAAATGCAAGAAAGGATAGGACTGCGCCAGCTAAGAATGATCACTTGAAGAATGTAGAAGCCCAATCTAGGAACAATAAGTTTGCAATGAGTAGGATGAATCGTGTTGATTCTAGTATCAAAAGTACTGTAATTAATTCGAATTCTAATGCTATCTGTAAAACATGCGACAATTGTTTAATTTCTGCTAATCATGATGAATGTGTTGTGTCTTTCTTGATGTCTTCTGCATCATCCCATGTTAAGAATGGTAGGATAACTGAAGCATGCAAAAAGGTTTGGAAAGCAACAGGAAAAACATTTGCTAGCATAGGCTATCAATGGAGACCCACTGGAAGGAATTTCAATTTAGGAAAACAGTGCACGTTACCTAAAATGAATAAGCATAAAATTGTGAATGTTAAGGAATGGAGACCCACTGGAAGGAAATTCAATTTAGGAAAACAGAGATCATTACCTAAAATGAATATGCATAAAATTGTGATGAATAAGGAATGGAGACCAACTGGTAGAATCCTGTCTTTAGAGTCACAATGCCTTCCATCTAGGTCTTGTCCTGCCTCTAGTTCTGTCTCCTCAGTAAAAACAGTAGCATCTGTGGAATCTGTGGTTCCGGAATTTGTGTGTGCTGACCAAACGGACCCCAATTGCACTTGGGGATCCACATTTTTCAGTTATCCATTGTTGTCTGGTTTCAAATGCAGGTCGTACAAATCGTCCTGTGGTATTTGGACTCAGGCTGCTCAAAACATATGACTGGGGATCGCTCGCGGCTCAAGAACTTCGTGAAAAAGTTTATCGGGACAGTTAGATTTGGGAACTACCACTTTGGTGCTATTATGGGTTATGGAGATTATGTGTTTGGTGACAGTGTAATCTCAAGGGTATATTATGTGGAAGGACTAGGGCACAATCTGTTTTCTGTGGGTCAATTTTGTGATTCAGATCTGGAAGTGGCTTTCAGAAAGCATACATGTTTCGTTAGAGAATTGGATGGTATAGATCTACTTAAGGGCAGTCGGGGCACCAATCTATACACCATATCGATTGAAGAAATGTTGAAGTCCTCTCCCATATGCTTGCTTTCTAAAGCCTCTAAAACAAAATCATGGTTGTGGCATCGTCGTTTGAACCACTTGAACTTCGGTACCATAAATAATCTTTCCCGTAAAGATCTCGTTAGAGGGATGCCCAGATTGAAATATGAGAAAGATCACCTCTGTTCTGCATGTCAACTGGGCAAAAGCAAGAAACAAACCCACAAGCCTAAAATCATCAACTCCAACTTGGAAGTTCTTCATACCCTCCACATGGACTTGTGCGGTCCAATGAGAATACAAACCATAAATGGAAAGAAGTACGTTCTGGTGATTATAGATGATTATTCTCGGTTCACGTGGGTAAAGTTTTTGAGAACCAAGGACGAAACTCCAGAGGTTATCATTAAACTGATAAAACAGCTACAAGTAAGGCTCGATAAAACTGTCAGAATCATCCGCACTGATAATGGTACTGAGTTTGTTAACCAACAACTCCGTAATTTCTATGAAAATATTGGCATCACGCATCAGAAAAGTATCCCTCGCACTCCTCAACAAAACGGAGTAGTTGAACGAAGGAACCGTACTCTGGTAGAGGCTGCAAGAACTATGCTTATATTTTCAAAGACACCGATGTTTCTCTGGGCAGAGGCTATTGCAACAGCATGTTACACTCAAAACCGATCCCTAATTCATCCTGTTCATGAGAAGACTCCCTTCGAGTTAATTCATAACAAGAAACCAGATCTTTCCTTTCTCCGTGTGTTTGGTGCACTTTGCTACCTAACTAACGATAGTCAAGACTTGGGAAAGTTAAGAGCTAAAGCAGATGTAGGTATTTTTGTTGGATACGCACCAGACAGTAAAGGGTATCGAATCTACAATAAGAGAACCCGTAAAATTATGGAAACCATTCATGTTACGTTCGATGAGCTGAGTGAGCAACCTGCTTCAGGACAAATTAGTTCTGGACCCGATCTTAACCTTTTGTCTCCTGGAACCATTAGTTCAGGACTTGTACAGAATTCCACGCCTGCAGATTCTTATGTGCCACCTACATGCGAGGAGTTAAAGAAGTTATTTGATCCTATGTTTGATGAATACTTTGAGCCAACTAATGGAACCATCCCAAGTGTACCTGCTGTACTTCCCATGGCTGAGGTTCAAGCCCCACAAGGTTCAGAAGGCCCTACAGCTTCAGTATCAGTCAGTCACAATGCTCCAGCTGCCAGTCTATCGCCTTCGTTATCAAATGCTCAAACTTCTCCAGTAATGCAAGAATCTTCAGATAATAATTCATTAGAAGTTAATCCTTTTGCTCCTGTTGATGAGGCTCCTTTTGAAAACATATTTGCTCCTGAACATTCATCAGACATATCCTCACTTGAAGGACACAGCACTGCTACGTCTATTCATAACCCTCAACCTCACGACCATCTCAGGAAATGGACCAGTGATCATCCAATTGACAACATCATAGGCAATCCCTCACGTCCAGTATCTACACGTAATCAACTAGCCACTGATGCACTATGGTGCTTCTTCAATTCCGTACTGTCCAAAGTCGAACCTAAAGATGCCAAAGAAGCAATGACTAAAGATTGTTGGTTCCAGGCTATGCAGGATGAAATCCATGAATTTGATCGACTTGAAGTATGGGAACTAGTGCCTCCTCCAGAACTTGCAATGATCATTGCTTTAAAGTGGATCTTCAAAGTGAAGCTTGATGAGTATGGTGATGTGTTAAAGAACAAGGCACGGCTAGTTGCTAAAGGGTTCAGACAAGAAGAGGGCATTGATTTTGAAGAATCGTTTGCTCCGGTTGCTAGAATTGAAGCTATAAGAATCTTCCTGGCAAATGCTGCTAGTCGAAATATGATAGTCTACCAAATGGACGTCAAAACGGCATTCTTGAATGGCGACTTGAAGGAAGAAGTTTATGTGAGTCAACCAGAAGGATTCGTGGATACTGAACATCCTACTCATGTTTACCGCTTGAAGAAGGCTCTTTATGGGTTAAAACAGGCGCCAAGGGCATGGTACGATACATTGTCCAAGTTTCTCCTAGTGAACGGATTCTCCAAGGGTGTTGTTGATCCTACACTATTCACCAGGAAGTCAAGAAACCATCTACTACTAGTTCAGATATATGTAGATGATATCATCTTTGCATCAACAGATCCTGGTGAATGTGATAGTTTTTCAAAGGAGATGAATTCCAAGTTCCAAATGTCCATGATGGGACAAATGTCATTCTTCTTAGGATTACAAGTTTCTCAAAGTCCCGGAGGCATATTCATTAATCAATCCAAATACGCCAACGAGATCTTGAAAAAGTTTGGATTCTATTCAAGTGAACCTGTTGACACTCCCATGGTTGATAGAACGAAGCTGGATGAAGATCCTTCAGGGATTCCAGTAGATATAACAAAGTATCGAAGCATGATTGGATCTTTGATGTATATCACGGCTAGCAGACCAGATCTACTGTTTGCTGTGTGTATGTGTGCTCGGTATCAATCCAGACCAACCAAGAAGCATGTTGAAGCAGTGAAAAGAATCTTCCGATATCTTCAAGGCACGGTTCATATGGGTCTCTGGTATCCTAAGGACACTGCAATGGAGTTAACGGCTTACGCGGATGCTGATCATGCGGGATGTCAAGACACTCGTCGAAGTACTTCAGGAGGAGCTCAGTTTTTAGGGGAAAAGTTGGTTAGTTGGTCTTCTAAAAAGCAGATGAGTACTTACATATCATCTACTGAAGCTGAGTACATTGCTATGTCTGCTTGTTGTGCACAAATCCTTTGGATGCGATCACAACTTTCGGACTATGGATTCTCATACAACAAAATTCCCCTGTATTGCGACAACAAAAGTGCCATTGCTCTTTGTTGTAACAATGTTCAGCACTCCAGGTCAAAACACATCGACATCAGGCATCACTTCATCAGGGAACAAGTGGAAAAAGGAATTGTGGAACTATACTTCGTGAGGACAGAGTTTCAGTTAGCTGACATCTTCACCAAGGCCCTCCCTAGAGAAAGGTTTCAGTTTATTCTCCCACGCCTTGGCATGAAAAGCATGACTCCTGAAACCCTCAAGTGTCTTCAGGAAGAAAAGGAGGAGTAAAGGATTGTCTTCTTATATCCTTGTACATAGTTGTATATATCTTAAATCCAAAAAGAAAAATACAAAAATATAAAACCTATAAAAACCATAAAAATCGAAAAAAAAAAATCAGAAAATACCAAAAATAGTCCCACCTAGGCATGTCTTCTGTTTATCGATAACATTTACGGATCTAGAAATGTCATTCAACAATGGCACGGATTTTTAAATGAAGCTCGAGCAGAAGTTATACTAATCAGTTAAAACATGTCTAAATGGCTTGCAGTTACTTCATACTGCAACCCGCGCTGTACAATGGGGAAAGCATGTCGCCAAAAGGACAGCTGTTCCTCCAACCGGGTGATGTTCACCTGGGCATGGATTACTTTATATCCATGTTTCCCCGACTTGATGTACGTTTCAGTGCGTCTTGTCGTGTATAAGAAGAGAAGTCTTCTTTTTCATCAAGACTCTTTATCTTACTTGAATCTTCTAGAGAGTCTTGATGTTACACAAGGTGGTAAATTGAAGTAAAATTTTCACAAATACTTATCACTTAATTGAATGACTACAGCTCTTTTAATAGAATATGGGTCATTAATTAAGGGGGAGAGTACTTGTTCAAATTTTTAACACCTTGCCAAATTTGTGCAACATCAGCAGTGACACTCTCTCGTGGTTTAAGGGGAGCATAGTATGCTGCTAAATCCGAATACATTTAAACCTGACCACATTTTCTCCCAAATGTTCTAAACTTATTTAAATCACTTGGGATCACAAATCTCAAATGGTTTGAAATTTTTGATCGGGGGAGAGAATGTGATTTAAATAGGAAATTCTGATAAAATGTGATGATTTGGATGTTAATGTAAGCTCTCCCGTATGTGCTAAACCATTTTGCATATCAAGGCACATATTGAGGGGGAGCAAAATGTTTTGGTCATTAATGCAAGCTCTTCCATATGTGCGAAAATCTTTCTTAATATCGATGCACATATTGAGGGGGAGCAAATGTTTTTAACAAAACAAAGGATTTGGCATCTCACGTGAGCAAGGCTTAGACTTCACCAATGAATTGACGAAACTTGAATTGCCATCAATCGAAAGGATACATCTTGGCCGGGTAATAATTTCAAGTTGGTCTAACCAGTGATGTAAGCGTGTCTCGAAAAAGATGTATCTGAGTAGAGTGTACCGTTTCGAGAAACTTTCTGTGGACTTGACCAGGCCGGGTAATAATTTCAAGCTAGTATAACTAGTGATGTAAGCGTGTCTCGAATCGGTCATGTTCACTGAAAGTTGATCAATTCTAAAAGTGCTAGCTTTACCTAACATGTGCAAATTTATAAAACTATCTCTCGAGCACATGTTGAGGGGGAGCATTTGAAATATATAAAACTCTCAAGTGTTTGCAAAAAAATGTGTTTCGTAATCATGAACACTTTGAGAGATTTTTCAAAGATTTGGTTTGGCAATTGTAGAAGAACACCAAAGACCGACCATTGTATTTCATATAATGGAGTTATAAGGATGGTAAGGTTAGGTACAAGTTCCCACGATCCCGCCAGAGCCGGAGGGATCTACCCAAGGACAATCCACTAGTTAGTGTAGAAGTCCTTAGGTATGATTAAAAAGGAGAAAAGTGAATGAGGGAAGAGTGCCGACTGAGATGGAGCTAACACTGGAACAAACCCAACAAGGTGTTAGTTATGAAGTCTCGGTAAGCACTGAAGGGGTTGAAGAATGAAAAAGAATTGTAAAGAGAAAGGGTGAAAAGAAATAGCCCTCCTTACAACTTAGGCAGAAACCGGGTCAATACATATGCTGTCAGAATCACTTAGTTGATTACTGGCATTGAAGACAAAGTATCATGGACCCAGTGATACGCTGCACAACCCTCCCTAGCCACTCAAGGTCCCTCAAAGGACTCTTGTTTCAATTGTCATGGAGTTCAATACATTTCTATCGTCTCTCTCACTCCGAGTTAGATGATATTGAAAAGGTGGCAGTCCTCTCCAGCCTCCGCTCACTAAATCAAAACGCACTATCGAGTCTAGAGCCACGAGATGCATAATAAGATCTCATAGGGACACGAATTATTTCTACACTGGTTGTTCAACATTAAGGACACCAGTTGTAAGCTCATGAGTCCTACGCAGATCGTAGCAATCTGCCAGAACATTTATGAGAGAATTTACTAATGTAATTCTCAATGATTGAATGGAAATTCCTGCCAGGGTCAACATCAAGCAGCCCTGAAAGCAGGTCACTTCGGTAATTCCTTGTGGATTACGCTTAGTGGTCGCGGCGGTTTCAACAGGTCTACAGTCGTGGAGTGATCTCCAGCGACTCACCTAATCGTTGATTTACTACGGTAAAATCTTAAAAAGCCCTCTGTGGGTTTTCGATTAGGAACGGTCTTGGTAAGGATTAGAGAGAGTTTTCACAATATGCTGTTGACTATCTCGAAGTCCAAACTTATAAGTACCGGTCGAATTATTGCTAACTGTCGTATGCAGGAACTTCTGGCGATTGTAGCTGTGGAATGCTGTAGCTGGTTGCTGTTGTAGCTGGTTGCAGAAAAGATGCCAATCCTTCACCACATGCTCACACCACATCATCATCAAAGAAGTCATGATCAACCTAAAAGACCTTCAACACAGCTTCTGCTAACTCTGATGCTGAAGATCATGACACCATATCGTGTGAGCATGTCGGCTCTAAGTATATCTCATCACATGGAGACCAACTACTAAAAGATGACTTGGAGACTCAAGTGGGATGATACTTTCAAAGATTACTCAAAGTTCATCCAAGACAAAAGAGAAGTCATCTTCGGATCACTGATGTTTGCACAACAATCTATGACATTGAAGATTCAATAATTACGAGCTATGATATCAAGATCCAAGGAAAAAGTGCTGAAATTCAGAACATTACTTCTGGGGTGACCTCCCTTAGGGGGAGATTGTTAGGAATATGAATATTCAGCTGAAGACTCGGTCACCCCGAGTAATTATTAGTACATCATAGCTCGTAGGATTATTAGTAATATTATTAGTAGCTTAGTTATTATTATTAGTATTGTGGAGTGGGTCGGGTCTTTACCCTCTGTCAGCTCACTCTACAGCCCGCTAGGGGCATAATATATTGTAAGTATAAATACCCCTTCCCACACATGGGAAGGGTTGGAACTCTCATTACTTTGAAGCTAATACACATAGATTTCTCTCACTAGAAGTTCCCATCACTCTCTCTCTAACTTCTTGGTCATTCGATCCAATCTAAAGCCTCAAACTAGTGTTTCTTGCATTGTGAATACCCTACAAGTCATATTGTTACGAAGCATTTGATAGGACATTGCGAGATATTTGCAGGTCAGACCCTTCTCAACCATCTAAACGTGTTTTTGGTGGAAAAGTAGTTCTTTTTTGTGGTGATTTTCGACAAATACTTCCTGTCATTCCTAATGCAAGCCGTAATGATGTCGTCCATGCCACAATTAACTCTTCTTATCTATGGCAACACTGCAAAGTTATGAACTTAACAGTAAACATGAGATTAGGTTCTGGATCAACTGAATCTGAAAGAAAAGAAATACAAGATTTTGCTGATTGGATTTTAGACATTGGTAATGGAAAGGTTGGTGGTAAGTGTAAGATCCCTCGAAAAAACCTTGTAATCAATCTTAATGATTAATGATAATCTCGTATTACTGTTACTAAAGCCCATTTTTGCTAAAAATTTAAACTTTCTATTATTAATTATTAATATCCCGATGCATTATATATATATATATATATAATATATATATATATATATATATATATATATATATATATATATATATATATATATATATATATTGTATACGCCGTACTCGAGATAACACTTCGGTTGCAACAACACATTTTTACGATCAATAACACGAGACAATAATCACAACAAAAATTAACGTATCTATAATACATTCAATACAAAACCATTTTCCACCTAATACACTTAACTAAATCAACACATCAATAATACCATATTACTAATACTAATCCTAAATTCTACACTACAAACCGGTTGGACCCTTAATGATCCGGCCCATCACTTCCACCCAACCCAACCGAATCCCACAGCCCAACGATACACCCACTTTAATTATTTTATTTCCTTTGTTTTCCTTCTATACCCGATCGACTTTGCCTTCCAAAAACCCGATCGTATTTTTGATATTGAACTTAACCTTCACATATTTTTACACATTCATAAGCACCACTTAACTAACTACTATGATACAAAAACCCAGCTAGAGATATCAAGTAATAGCACGATAACGAAACTCATTTTGTTGTCCCATACTCGACCCATGCATATATTTATAAAAGTCGAAACCATACCACTTCGCATTCCACTTGATCCTATGACATCCCAACCATATTTCTAACTTATTCTAATCCTTCAAAAGAAAACTAAATCTCAGTAACAACATATAACTCGTGCTATTAACAAAATGGAAACCGAATATAAGCAAGCTTCCAAGAACTAAAATCCAAAGCCCCAACTACCCATCCTCAACTTCACACTCAAACTAAGATGACAATATACAAGTGTCCCATAGTCACAGTGCTTCAATCATTTGGTCAATAAGTCAATGCAAATAGAAGATATTTTGCTTATAAAAACCTCTCATTCGATCCCTTCTATTCCCTACACACCTATCACACTCTATCACCATCCAAAACATTCCTTAACTAGATAGAAGCCTCTCTGTCGTGGAATTAGGAAGCAAATCCATTTGGAGTCAAAGCATATAAATCTTTTCGAAGCTCACTGCTTTCCTTGTGTCTCATTCGAACAGCCAACATTCCTTCCCCACCTTTCAAAAGGTGTTGTAAGTCTCTTATAACCTTTGCTTTTATTTCCATAAACCTACTCCATTCATGCACGTCTCATTTTTCTTGTCGAGGGTAGCATGCATGCATATTCCATTTTCCTTACAGTCGAACCATCATACATTGCTTCATCATTTTAATTTGTTCGGTTATATATATCACACTTAGTACAAATGTTATTTCATGGGTACACAACATGAGTCGAGTGACCATTAAGAAGGCTTAAGAACCATCACCCATCTCATTTTCGCGTTTAATATATTACACACCATGCATCATTTTCACTTCATACTCGAACGTATAGTGTTGCATGCTTTACTCGAACATGTAAACTTTAAAACCCATAAAATTATCTCGAAAAGTTATATATATAAACAACCCACGTCGCACAATAAATCACACCTTAACTCGCTATTCGAACTAAAATATGAACAGCTAGTTAAAATCGGGTAATAATGTTACCAAGTAATCTAAGTCTTAAATGCTACTCGAACCGCCCACATACCACCCTAGTAATTTGTAAAACGAACATGTAGCGCATATATATTTTGGCACATGTCAAATGTCGACCCAGCCACCTTCAACTTTTATTTGTTAAGATTCCACTCATAATCTCGTCTAGACCTTTAAATCGAACCATGTAAAGTGCTACTCGATCGAGTATTTAGAAACAAGTAAAAATCTAAGTATTATAACCAAGAAAAACAACTCGACCAGGCCTAGCTCACGAACCCTTTTAATTCGAATCCATGAACATAACACCTATATTTCTCTACTCCTCTCGATAGTACGCCTGAGAAACAACATTTTTCGTATTCTAAGATCCCACTCATAATTTTATCTCGACACTTAAAATAAATCATTTTGAATGCTACTCGACTAGCATAAATGACTTAGGCAATAATTGACATTTTTTTTGTGTGGACTCAAAACCATGCGATGAGGCTGTAAACCTCAAATATATTTTCGGATTTATAAACACAACACTTAGATATTTTAGTACGACTCGATAACCCACCTAGCAAACTATATTTTTCATGTTTTAAGTTCGACCTCATAAGCTCACGAACACGCTCAAAATAAATCCTTTTGATCGACCTTCGAACAACTATTTCACATTTTCAGAAAGTTTATTTCCGAAGTGGGTTAAACCAAAGCCCAATAAGAGATAGTGATAAACCAGCCCATCCAGCCCAAATGAAATATTTTTAGAATCCTAAAAATAGCCCAAGTCTAAGCCCAAAACAATTTACACGCCCTCGCCTCTAAAACTCTTAATGGGCCTTAAATAGATTCGTTAATAGGCCCATTGATATAAAAATAAGCTCGTTCCTAGAATAAGCACTTGAAATAAGTTAAAATAAACTTAATAAAGTTATAGAAATTTTCAGAATATTTTTCCCGTCATTTTTATGCAAAAAGGACTAAAAATGTAACGCGACTTAACCAAAAAGGACTAAAACTGCCAAACCTGGAAACTAAGGGACTGAAGCTGTGAAAACAGTTGTAGAGGACTTAATTTGACATACCATTGAACTTCAAGCCTTATATGGACATCTGGACAATTATTGGACTATTATTGGACTATGGACTGGACAAGGACTAACGACGTAACGCAAACCACGGTTAGGGTAGAAAATGTAAAATCTGGAAAGAACAAGGACCAACTGTTATAACTTGTCATTCTTATCTTATTTTTCATTTTTGCATCATATCTTTACTTCATATGCATATTCGCATTCTAATTGCATATTAGTTAATAGCGTTAGAAATATTACATATTAATATTTCATATAAATTCATTTATTCTTTGAAGATATGATCTTACGAGAGTACGAGCACCATAATCATATAACACCTTCACTCTCAACGATTAGATCGTTGTATATCATTAGTTAATCATCATCCACCATTCATACACACACACCACTAGAAATTAGTCAGATTCTCAGTTATTTATATATTTACCAGGTTCTATATCGAAGTTGTTATAATCACCTCTGAGTATATTTTCACCATCACCAGTAACGCTTAAGGTGAGTCATGGCCTCACTTTTAAACTCTTTATACTTTTTAAACTCCGTGAGGGGGATACATGCTATAAACAAATCACAAGTATTTTTCTGTATGCTACCTGACTTGATATATGCCTAAGTTACCATATTGCCACAAGACCCTTTATCATGAGCCATTAATCACTGCGGTGAACGCGAATATAATGAATAGATCTATTAGAGGTTGACGACCTATCCCACTAATACTGTGACGGAATGCTTTTTGCTAGTCGTATTAGTCGCGATGCATTATATTTGAGAGAAATAGGAATTGGCAAAATCACCTACAACACGAGGGCAAAACTTTCATCATTAATTTGGTGGACACCTCCGTTTATGCGGTACCTTGTTAACGTTTGCGTGTCATGAGACTTAGGGCAATATATGAACTGCGATATCAATTTCTAAACTGATTGTATCTTCAATACAATCTTACTTGTGAACCAAACTGATATTTAAATTACAAACTCCATGATTTCACTCAACATTATGTTGACTTTTAAGCATGTATCTCAGGGAACTAGAGGAGCAAGGCAAGGCATGGAGCAGGCGCACCCTATCTTAAAAAAATTGTGTAAAATAAAGTTGTAATTCAGTTAAATTGATGTTTCTTTGGAGAAACCTTAGCACTCTGATGTAACGCTTTGTAACTGAATTTGAATTATGGACCTATGTAAATTAAAAATGCCGTCTCAAGCTGTTTTTCTATGATTCTATTTTCGATCCTCACAGTAACACCCAAATAAAGCTTCCGCTGCTATGTTCAAAAATTTGGTAACGGAAAGGGTGTTACGGAAAGGTTGGTAGTAAGAATGAAAGCGACTCAACTATTGATTCCAGAGTCCGATGATTACGTAGGCTCCATAATTGATGCATCATACCCGCGTTTGAGTGACAACCTATGGAATCCTGAATTCTTTCAGGAAAGGGCCATTCTTTCACCAACTCATGAAATGGTTGATATGATTAATGAACGCATGCTGGATTTAATTCAAGGAGATGAGACGATATACGAATCATCTGATTATGTTTCTTTGGGCGATGCAGACACAAATTTTGATGATTCCATATACACTACAGATTTCCTTAACGGTATAAGGAGATCCGGTCTTCCGCAACATGCAATAAAGTTAAAGATTGGTACTCCTGTAATGTTAATGCGAAACATTGATCAAAAGGAAGGGCTATGCAATGGAACTAGGCTTCAAGTACTAAGGTTGGGAATCAATGTTATCGAAGCAAGGATCATATCTGGTGGAAATGTTGGTAAGATTTGCGCTATTCCCCGTATGGTAATTACCCCTTCAGAAACAAAAATGCCATTCAAATTGAACAGAAGGCAGTTTCCTATTCAAGTGTGTTTTGGTATGACGATTAATAAAAGCCAGGGACAGACATTGTCATAGTTTGGTCTGTATTTACCACAGCCGGTCTTCTCGTACGACCAACTATATGTCGCTTTGTCAAGAGTCAAGAGCAAGCGAGGGTTGAAGGTTCTATGTTTAGATAGGGACGGAAATTATTGCAACTCAACTGCAAATTTAGTTTACAAAGAAGTATTATGTCGGATTTGAATACGCAACATTGTTTTGCATACAGAGCATTTTTTATTTTTTTGCTAAAACAGTCTATTTACTTTTTTGAACATATTATCTGATACAATGCTGCAAATTTTGATACAAGTTCATGAAAAAAAAGGCTATCCAATATCTGATACAATGCTGCACATATCTCTGACAAATCATACTCTTAAACATTGACTTCGTTTGAAAGTTAAAATTTTTGAATGTCATGATAACATTAGGCTTATAATGTGATATGATTTTAAAATAAATGGTGATGATAATATGGATTAAAAAACCAAATCAGCAAATAATTTTTAAAAATATACAAAGCCTAAATGCAGGAAGGATATTGTTTAACAACCTTTAAACATTTTTAGGAAATGATTAACATACTCTAATGAAAATATAACAACTTCCTATAAGTTCAATGGATAAATGTGTACACCATTAATGTTTAAAATTCACACAATAACCTTATCGCTTCCTTAATTAATATGCAGCCGATTCAAGTACATTTTGGACTATAAAACTTCCTGGTATGCAGCATTTCACAAATCACCAAACTGAAGCAAACCATCATGGATGCAATAATGAAGAGAAGAAGATGTGATGCTCCAAATGATCAAGCTGAAGCAAACCATCCCAAGTAAGTTTAACAGATTTTAGTTCATACGTTTTATATGGATCCATAATTTTGCAACATCTAAAAGATTATGATCATGTAATAGGAAGAAACGAACCGACTCACCAAATGAATTGTCTAACAAAGAATCAGTTGCATCAACAGGTTAGTTTAAAGTTTTGTATACATGATTATGAAACATTTATATGTCAGCATATAAATATTTTAGATGCTTCCTTCTGTTTGGAGTTTTCATGGAGTTTGTATGTAAATGTCACTTTATAGTTTTGTATACATGTTTAACAAACATTTATATGTCAGCATATAAATGTTTTAGATGCTTGGTTCTGTTTGGAGTTTGCCTGGAGTTTGCATATAAATGTTAGTTTATAGTTTTGTATACATGTTTATTATCATACATAATGTTTATAAACATGTCTATTTATATAATAATAATGTGTGTAGTTCTTTACAATTAACAATATATATATATTTTTTTTTACCATTACTAATCTTATAGTTTTCTTACTGTTTGCTAGAAGGAATCCATGTTGATGTACAAGATGAGGCAACAAGCTCTAAACAACATCCGAGTGGTATTTCTCAAAATTATCTCAGATAAGGAAGAAAAAATGGGACGCCTTTGAAAAGCGCAACATGTAACAAAGATCAAAATATAAACCAAATAAGCTTAAGGCAGACCAAAGAAGATACAAAAAGATGGAGCTTCAGGAAGCAGAAGATGTTACCGACGAAAAAGCAAGTGGAAATAATAGACTATGACAATCTGCATTTAGCATATGATCAAGAGAAAACACATAAATTTAATTGTTAGATTGGTCTTTGATAAATCTTATTATGTTTATGTCATTTTATAAAGATTTCAATGTTTAGTTTTTTAAATTTTTGGTATGATTGTATGTTATTTTTATGTTTTTTTATTTATAATATTTGTTTACTCACACTTATTATTATTAATATTATTATGAAGCGAACCCGCCCAATCGGGCGGGTTATATAGCTAGTGCATTACTAGTATATATTAGTATAGATAATTGTATAACACACTCCTCTTTTTTATTGGCACTCATTGTACAAGTAATCAAAGCAGAATGTAAATATGATACAACTGTATGATGCGATAATTAAAGTGTCCTAATTAAAAATAAGAGTGCAAATCAATTTCCATTGTAGAAAGTTACCAAAGACTAGTATTATCAAGCTATTTAAAATGAGAAATGATATTTCTTACTACTTGATAATTTTAGGGTGCGTTTGTTTAGTGGGTTTGGATTCAAAGTAATGGATTGATTTCCATATATGATTGTTTGGTTGGTTTTGGGCCCACACCTTTGGGAATCAAGGAATGAGATTTTATTCCCCCCAAATTTGGTGGGTTTTTACCATTCCATCCAATCAAACTTTTTTTTTTATTTGATCAAATTTTTTCAACCACACATTATTTATTCTTTTTCTTATTTTATAATTTTTTCAACAATAAATTATATATAATAATATATTTTCTCTCTCCTACTTTTTCCCCAAACCTTTCCCAAATCTTTCAAACCTTTCCCAAATTCAAATCCAATTCCAATCCCACTTGCGAACCAAACGCACCCTTAATAAGTTTACATATCTTGTCATTTACTGGATCTTAACATACGGAAAAGCTGATGATTCAGAAAATAAAAAATAATGAGTGAAAAATACTTATAATATTTTTATGCAGGTAAGAAAATTAGCAGTAATTTAATGTTAAATGATATATAAATGCTCATTTATAAACGAGTTTTAATATAGGGGCTTAACTAAAGGGATCTAAAATATGACATAATGCATAAATGACCATTTATACAAGTCATTTATATATTATGTCTCCTTTAGACCCCTTTAAGTAGGCCTATTATCATTTTCGTTTAAAAAATATTGGCCGGTTAATGGACCACCTCATTAACCTTTAATGTAATAAGATCGCAAGATGAAAGACGTGTTTGTAATGTTTTTTTAGACATGTTTGTATATTAAGTTTTTAAAATAAGTTTTATTTGTGGTTCCCACATGTAAGCCACATGAACCTTGGGTCGACAATATAAAAATATTCATTACTTCCATCTTTCGTCATTCAAAGCACCATTATGTATTTATGTGCATTGTATATGTTCACATACACTACGATCGAGTAGGGATTATTGTTACAATGTCTAACAAACAAATATGCTTTTTTTTTCTTAAAAAATCACTAAAAACTTATACAAAATTATTGTTCGTTAACAAAAAGAAAATATTTCTCTTAGATCCTCACAAAAAGTTGATACATTATTAGTATCATATTAAGTGTCCACTTTTTAAATGCACAAAGTTTTAGGAAAGTGGGGCCAACTACACTCTCCACCAATCAAATATCACTATTACCCACTAAAGTCTCTTCTCATTGGTTGAAAATATTCCCTGAACACTTAATTTGAGACATCCCAATATTCTATTATGGACACTTAATATAGGACGGAAGGAGTACATTATTAGAAAAATAATATCATAATCTCTGTCTAAACTATTGACACTTTTGCACGATGATGTGCTTTTTGTCGCTAAGTTTAATTAAAGTTGATTGGGTAAGTTCAACTCACTACATGATGTTCTTTCATGACATGTACTGAGACGACTTTTTTTTTTGAACGGTAGTACTGAGACGACTTAATGAAAGAAATACGTTGCATCTTTTAGAGACTGGTTGCGAACATAAAAATATTAGTTAAAAGAGTAAACTACATTTTTGGTCCTCGTGGTTTACCGGGTATAACGGTTTTGGTCCAATAGTTTCAAACGTGTCGGGTTTCGTCCATTTTCGCTGACCCGTAACGGGTTTGGTCCAAATTTAACATTGCCGTTATCTTTGACCGTTAACTCGTTTCGTTGACTAATATTTGAGGGCAAATTAGTCATTCCTTATCAATCCTCTTTATATAATCTTCCCTTCTCTTTTCTAACTCACTTCCAGTCAAACCTAAATCCAAAAACACGCATAACACACACCATGGTTCATTGTCCAAGGTGCCATTCGAGAGCAATTGTTCGAACAGCATGGACTGATATTAATCCAGGAAGGCGTTTCTATTGCTGTTCTAAAAGGGTAAGATCTTAATTATGAGATCTATGAAATATCACATACTTTCCCTAATTTGGTGATGTTTTTGATTATGGCACAAATTGTGGTATTATTGATTGGTACGACCCACCAATTTGTGAAAGAGCTTGTCAGATTATTCCTGGGCTTTTACGAAACATGAATGGGTTACAAGCTAATGTTGCAAGATACCAAGGTGAAGCAAGAAGATTGAAGATCATGTTAGGGTTTAGTTGGTTGGTTTTTGTGTTGTATTTTCTTCTTAAATGAAGTTGGTTGTTGTTGGTTTGAAGTGACTTGAATGTCTTAGATAATGTCAGTAGGTCTTTTGTGTTTTGGCATCATATCTAATGCAATGCTCTTTTGACTTTTCACAAGATTTGTTGTTGATGACTTATAACATGTCTTAAACATGTCAAATGAAGTTTGTTGTTGTTGTTTTGGCATCATATCTAATGCAATGCTCTGTTGACTTATAACATGTCAAATGGGTAAAATTGGGTTGTTTTTAGTTGTAAAACCAGTGACACAACAATGAACAAACAAGTCTTAAAGACACTGCAAATAACAGACACACTACAAATACCAAACAAGTCATAAACATACTGATAATAGTCTTACACATAACCAAAGTCATAATACATAACCAAAAGTCATAATACATAACCAAAAGACATAACCAAAAGACATAATACATAACCAAAAGACAATTCTTAAAACACATTAATCTCCAAGCTTTCTTTTCCCTTTGCCACTTGGAACTTCAGATGGTTTTGTTGTAGTGTTAGTAGCTTTGAGAGGTGATAGTCTGCTTGCAGTTGTCTTGGAAAACTTGAAATTTGATGATGCAGTCTGAGATTGGACATTTGCAGACTGAGATTGAACATTTGCAGACTGAGATGGCACCACATTTGCAGTCTGAGATGGGGCATTTGCAGACTGAGATTGAACATTTGCAGACTGAGGTGGCACCACATTTGCAGTCTGAGATGGGGCAACTTGAGATGGTGTAGACTGTGTTGCTCTTTGCCTTGACTGTGATGGTCTTTTTGTGGATTTTTTTGCTTGTGTTGGTCTTTGGCTTGACTGTGATTGTCTTTCATTAGGCTGAGACTCTCTTCTACCTTTACAAGATCTACTATTGTGACCTCTCTGATGACATTTCACACAAGTAACAGTTTTCCCTGCCCTACTCAGTTTACCTTTTTTCACCATTCCATCATACAACTCTGCAGCACTCTTCTTTCTCTTTTTTTGAGGCCTGCCAATGGGAGGGTGATAATCTGGTGGGACTATAACTATAGGGCTATCTGTTGGAGGCCACATATCTGGACCAGCACAAGGGTTGATCTTAAAACTATACATTTCCTCCCATGTAGCTAGCCAATAACTTGGGTGTACCCATGACTCAGGAATACCAGGTTCCAAACCATTCTCTGCCATGTTCCAGATAGATGCCACTCCATGTTTGCATGGCATCCCAGTCAAATCCCATTTTCTACAAGAACAAGTTCTTTCACTCACATTGACCACACATTGGTCACCATGTGGACCAGATACTTGATACAGATCCCCACCATTCCATGTAACATCATATTTGGCAGCTTCTTTCTTAATGATATCAAACATTCTAGTGGCAACAGGGGTTTGAATTTCTGAGCAACTCTAAGTCATCTCCAAGGCACTCAAGAAACCAAAGCCAAGATTGCTTAGTTTCTGACTCAACCACTGCATAAGCCAAAGGATATGTTCCATTATTTGGATCCACACCTACTGCTGTTAAGATCTGACCAGGAAATGGCCCAGACATAAAGCAACCATCAAGGCCTAAAAGATCTCTTTTTCCAGCTTTGAATCCACTTTTCAAAGGCCCTAAACAAACATAGATTCTTCTAAACTTCCTTGTCTGACTATCAGGTACAAAGTTTCTTTCAACATCAATCTTTACTGTTGTATTTGGGTTCTTTTCTTTCAACTCTAAGCAATATTGTCTCAACTGAGCATATTGTTTAGTGTGATCTCCAATCACCTTATGTTCTGCCATCTGCTTTGCCCTAAAGATCTTCTGTTTTGACAAGCCTAATTCATACTTCTTTGATAGTTGATCTTTGAGAGCAGAAATGGGTATTTTAGGATTTGGTCTGATTGTTTGCTCAATCTCTTTAGATAGAAATGTAGCTGTACACTTTGGGACAGTCCTGGATTTAAGGCAAGTGTGGATATCTTGATATATTTTTACATACCATGTGCCTTCCCCCTAGGTCTAGAACAATGCAATAACCAAGGGCACTTTAATTCCCCACCAACCATCTTTAACCCTTTTTTTGTTGACTTCTTTTTGGAATCCACACCACTTGGACCTTCACTTACACTTGGGCCTTGACTGTTGCCTTCACCCAGCCCATCAACATTTGGCCCACTATTAGAAAACTGAGGAATAATACCTCTGCACTCTGCTCTTACCCTTACCTTATCATTTTTAGTCAAATATATTTGCCTCCTCTGCTCAACTGAAATTCTTGTCACCATTTGTTTTATCAACTCTTTGTTAGCAAATGTTTGACTAACATAAAAGTTTTCAGTATAAAACTTACCATCTACAGACTTGTTAGCTTTTCTCAACTTCCTCAAAGCTTTCTTCCTCTCAGCCTCATCATCATCAGAATCAATATCACTATCAAAATCATCAATGTCACATTCCTCATATTCCATGTCAACATCAGCATCTACTTCCCTAGGATCTACCTCATCAGAACCAACCCATTCTGCACTAGGATCAGTGTTTTTTCTAAACATTTCCATGTCAACATCAACATCATTAATCATATCATCTAAATCACACTCAAAATCACTGTCTTCAGTGTCATCACTACCTTCACTACCATCATTTGAATCAACCTCATTATCACTACCTTGACTACCATCATTTGAATCAGCCTCATTATCACTACCTTGACTACCATCATTTGAATCAGCCTCATTATCACTACCTTCAATGTCTTCTCTAGCATCAGTAGTTTCATTAGGACTAGTTTCATTGACAGGGTAAGAAAACAGAGGATCAAACTCATCAACATTAACATTCCCCTGTGTGTCTACACCAATATTAGCATTCTCTAAATCAACATTTTCCTGGTTTTCAAGGTCTATTTCTATAACATGGCTATCAACTGGATGGTCAACAAATACCTCCATTAGTTTGAACTTATTCACATAGCTTATCATATCCAACACATCAACATCTTTGAATAATGGTTCAAGCCCTTTATCTAAATCTTGTGTAGGTCTTTTGAAATACACTTTCATTTGAGGATTCACATAACCTAACTCTTTTAGCATACCTGAGACTTCTATGACTGAAAACCCATCTGCATCAACATCATCAAACCAGTCCGCATCACCACCTCTGTATACACGTCTGGGAGCCCTAGTTCTTTTTGGACCAGGAAAATAAGTGAAATGACCTCCATGGTTGATTTTGAGGGAAAAAAGATTAGGCTCATTCTCTGTATCAAAAAATTACAACAAACGATCATCAAACATACATTCCTTTAAACAAATACAAAACCAAATACAATATGCAAAAGACCAAAATGACTTACTATATTTCACGTATGGATTAAATGTGGCACCTTTTTCTCTCAACTTCCAAGTTGAAACCATTCTTTGGGGGAAATCAGTGATCAAAATTAGGGTTTTGACTTATCAGTGATCAAAATTATTGATGGGAGTGATTAGTGAATGAGAAGTTAGGTGGATGATTTTTGAGAGTAGTGTGTATTAATTGGACTGACCAAGTAGTGAATGCCTAGAGTTTATAGCGGGAAAGATTAAAAGACTTATATGTCCCTGGAAATATTAGTGAATCACAAGTTTACCGTCACATGCGTGTCACGTGAGGGCAAAAGATAACGGGAATGTTAAATTTGGACCAAACCCGTTACGGGTCAGCGAAAATGGACGAAACCCGACACGTTTGAAACTATTGGACCAAAACCGTTATACCCGGTAAACCACGAGGACCAAAAATGTAGTTTACTTAAAAATACTAGTTAAAAATATAGTAACAAATAGGGACGGAGCCAGGATTTCAAGTTAATGGAGACCGATATAAAATTTTAGAATGATAACAATATAATTCTAACCAATATATTAAAGCATGGAAATCTAAAAAAGTAAACTAAGAGCCAAATGTATATTAAATTAAAGAAACATGTGTTTTACACTAATACAAAGCCTTAATCAATCTTTGTAGAATTTTAATGACCGTTAGCAACTTAGCGATTAGCATTTGGCCTCCTTACTACTAATAAAAAAATACAGTACCTCTTTCGTAGTTAATTTATGATTCTTGATTGTTAAACAACTGTCATATGTTAGTGCTATGGATGTAACAGTACGTAAAACATCAAGGGAAACATTTAACCAAATAAAGTCTGTAGCTGAACAAGTTTTCTTCAACGTCGTATCACCATCTTCAAATCATTTGTGTCATGAACTAACCTGTAATATATATATATATATATATATATATATATATATATATATATATATATATATTAAAACACAAACGTTATGTTAATGATAAATAAGAAGTGAATAAGTAATTGTGATCATTAATGAAAAAACAAATCAATAAAAGCATTCAATACCTCATCATAAAAAACAATTCTTTTGATCAGTTTATTAACTTGTTACACTTCTCTTCTTCTTGACTCTTGAGTTTCAGCAGTTACAATGTTTTTATCCAAAAAAGCGCAATATTTAATCGATAATATTGGTAGGGGCCGATTGTTCTCATTCTTAAAATATTGAGCTTTTGGACTATATTATAGTGGACCTATCGGGTTAGTTGGGGAAAGCTTAGCACCCGCTACTCCCCCATTGCCTCCGCCCCTGGTAACAATAGTTGCATTAAACTTACTCCTATAAAAGTCAAATGTCACTCTTAATATCCACGTTTAAAGCAAACATAACAATAAACGTGTAAACAGATAAAGTTTCCTATATTCACGTTATTTGAAGTGGACGGATAAGATGTAAGCGGCTTAAGTGTGTTATTCCCGTTATCCTGTCCCGGCAGTTTTCCTAGCACACCAAGATATGTATTTAGTGAAGTTTAAACCTGGAAACTCTAGTAAAGATATCAATATGCCAGGCCACTAGACCAGCTTCTTGGTGGATTAAAGCAGTTGCAACCAAGTGTTGTCGATTAGATTCAGTAACTTAGGACCTTTGTTGGCTTGAAAGTTTCAAATTTCCCTTGGCCATTCATGTTTCCTCATGACTATTTCATGTACTAAGAAGTCACAGGTATCCAACTCCAATGGTTGATCCTATCTTTTGTTTGGATAAGATTGAGATAGTGTCCATTCGACCATACTCATAGTTTGACACGAACACATTATATTTATGATCTATATATATTAAATTAAATGTCGTTTGATACGCCGTCGCTTCATCAATATTTGCTACAGTAACAGGCCGCAATGAACAGTTCCAACGGGCTACAGTACTGGGTCAATGGACAGTACTGTAGCTACAGTATTTTTATTTTTTTTATTTTTTTATTTATTTATTTTTTAATAAGAAACTTGAATAAAAAAATCCCGCCGCAACGCGTGGGTGCACCACCTCGATGAAATAAAAAAACGGGTAGAAAATCTGATACTAAAAACAGTAAATCATACTGGGCCAACAAACAAAGTACAAACATAAACACAAGGCCAAAAAAAAAAAAAAAAAAAAAAAAAAAAAAAAGACCCAAGAGCCTATTATTAGTTTACTTAAATATTTTGTCAAATACAACGCTCACTCACGGCAAGCTCTATTGGTTTAGTAATGAAAAAAAAAATGCCCGACTATATTGGTTTACCTATAAACAAAAAAATTGCCAATGTTGAATACAACGACCAGCCACGGCCAACTCAATTGGTTTAGTTATAAACAAAAAAAATGGCCGACTCTATTGGTTTACTTATAAGGAAAAAAATTGCCAATGTTGAACTAACATAAAATAATTACATCAATATTCTGTCTTAAAAACTTAATTAAATTTTTTGTCAAATACAGCGCCCTGCCGCAACGCGGCGCACCGACGCCCGACACATTATACTTATGATTTATTTCATATAGTAGGTCCAATTTTCACATATATAAATATCTACGGCAGAAATGTGATATTATACATTTATCTTTATGCAAACATGACCCTTACTGATCATTGAGTTTAAATTGTGAATTAGAAGAGCATTGTCATCTTATCTTTTAGATAATATTAAACTTTCATCATACAATTGGATTTCTAGTAGACAAATGAAAATCTACCCGAATTGGATAGAGTGGTGTTGTAATTCTTGTGACGCTCCTATTCCTTTCAATAACGCCAATTTCAACCTTCACAAAACAACACTATTTTGAATCATACGAAGCTGTTTTGTTTTAAACATAATCCGTAACTAACACTTATACTCCAATATCAATCTTAAAAAGACACACATTTTAACCACAACATACAACTAACCAATCTTTAAGTCATGCCATATTTTAAACGCAACATAACAATTATGATTCAATATCAATCTTAAACACAGATTGTATAAATTTTAAACACAGATTGTAGCACACCTTGTAAAATCAGCAATCATAATATCTTTAAAAGACATGCAACATATTAAACAAACAAAGACATGCTCCTTACGTCTCAAATTTATAGTCCATATTTTCTTTTTAGGATATCTCAATTTAATTGTCCACTAATAAAAATAGATAGCGAAGTTTGATCAAGTTTATTATCATATTACCCTTGGTTGAAATTAATATTACAAATTTTAAAGAAAACATTAATTAATTAGTTAAGTGTAAAACTATCATTCTACAAAAAGTATGAGAGAAAATCATTAATAATTATGTTTTTCTTAAACTGTCTGTTTTTTGTCGTGAAACGATTATTTTGGGACGGAGTGAGTAATTACATAACCTAAAAACATAACAAACATATCAGACTTTAAAAAACATACTACCTCCGTCCCAAAATAAGTGTCCAGTTTGACTTTTCAGAGTCAAACTGATTCAACTTTGACCTTATCTATTTTTGCGGGTGCTATATAATAGTTGATTCAAAATATATGAATGGATTGGGTTTTAAGTGTATTTTTCATTGGTATATTTTTTTTTATCAAGTATTATATAACACAAAAAATATATTTAAGGTCAAAGTTGAACCAGTTTGACTCTGAAAAGTCAGACTGAACATTTATTTTGAGACGGAGGGAGTAGTTCTTATAACATATTCTCAGATAAAAACTTAAATACTCATACCAAACATCAAACAAACAGAAACAAATATTCTTAAATAAAACTAAAAAAAGAAGCCGAAGTACCATCAATTTCCGATCACAATTGCATATGTAGCAACACCATGCACATCTAAGAAACAAATACTCCACACCGCCGCGGCATAAAAAACCCGAAAACACTATGTGTTTGACAATAGAGCGCAAGATGAGAGAAACTGTGTGTGAGAAAATGATATGAGAGAGACAAACCGTGTGTGTGAAATTGTGTACTCAGCGGTGGATATGAGCAATATTCTAAAACACACTGAAACGACATTGTTTTAACCCAAAGTTATTTAAAAATATGAAACGGCGTCGTTCCAAGCCAAGCAAAGAGATTTAAAAATAATAATAAAAAAAAATGGCTTCCAACTATAAATGTACAATAGAGTAATAATTATGTCAATATAAAAAAAGGTTTGCTAAATTTGAGCAAAAGAATAAAAAATAATGAATTTAATTAAAACTAAATATCATTAAAAGTTTTAATATATTTATTTTTGTGTGTAATGAAGTTTGAAGCAGGGTAAAAGCAATAAAATATTCACGTACTTTTAAGGGATAATTGTTTCTAAATGTAACGAACTTTTCACTTTTTACAATGTTGTGTATGTATCTTTAATTTTTCTAAAAAATGCGAACAAGTTACTAATCCAACTAATTATATGCATGATTTAACATTTGGTTAGAGTTATTTACATAAATCCTCTTTGTGGTTAGGACCAAATTGCCACGTTAGTCTTTAACGTTAGTTAAAATTATTTACATAAATCGTCCTTGTGGCGGCTGTGGGTCCCACCTAATGACGTGTCAGGTGCCACGTGGCAGTGCCACGTGTCGGGTATGGTTCGGGTCGGGGTCCGGTTCAGTTCGCCACGTGAACCAATGAGATGGTGACACGTGGCATGGCAGATAAATACCCACCAAATGCCTCGCCACGGATTCGAACCTTGGTCATTTGGTTGGCAAGTGTGGAAGGCACGTGTAACTACTGTGAAAATCCCACATTAAAATAAACTATCTTATAGAATACTTATCATTTTCTACGTGTAAATTTTTTTATTATTATTATCTGATCATAACTATTATCTTATGTGACGTAGCTCGCATCCTCGATAAACGTGCTCACACGCAACTCAACCTCAACGTACTTAACGTTTACTTTATATAAACATTTTCATATGAAACTTTAAGATATCTCATTTGCCATTTTATGTTAAATTGTTAACGTACGTATAAACTAAACATTCCTTATCAAATAGAGTTTCTATAGAACTTTAAACTATTATAACAACAGGTGTAAGTTACAAAACCCTAAAAATACTAAAGTACAACTCATTCAACTAAGGTACAAGCATCTAAAGCACAGAAACCCTAATTCCACTATAACTCCCGATAAAACCCTAATTTCATAAAACTATGATTTTATGTACTAAATTCACAAACCCTAATTTATTTATACGAGATTTTCACAAATTATAAATGTACAAGTCTTCCAAGACAATGTACAAGTCTTTTATGCATAAAACTATATATATTAATAAAAATCTTATTAAAACCTTAAATATATTTATTTTCAAGCACAAATTACAAGTCTTTCATACACAAGCCTTAAAAATAAACTTTCCTAAATTTACTAATTATAAGTACAAGTCTTTAAACCTAATGTACAAGTGCCTAATGCATGAAAACTAAAAATTTCATTTATGTATATTTAACTTAATAAAAATCAACAAATAATTAATATAATTTAACCAAACCCTAAAAATATATTTTTTCCTATTTCTTAAATCTTAGTACCACTTTATTAAGCTCATGGTACAACTCCCTTAAGCTCAAAATCAATCCCTTTCTCTTTTAATTAAAATTCGACACAAACATATATAAAATAAAATCTAACTATTTTCCTACTTAATAAATACTTACTCTAAACTCTAAACTAAGTTAGTTACATCCTAAACCCTAAGAGTACAACACGACAAAGCCATATGTACCACACCCTAAAGCTCTATTCGAATCCCATTTCCAAACCCTAGTTCGAATCTAACAAAAACCAAACCAAACCAATTTCTTTTCAAACCCTAAGTAAACTCCACCACATATTGCCTCCCCTAGTCCCTCCAATATCCACATCATCAAGTCCCAAAATATCTAACCTAAGTAGGAAACTTGTATGGCTAGGGAAATTCCACATCACTTTCCCTCCCCCTCCTTCCATGTGGCGCCTAAACAACATAGACACATCTCCTTGTCTCCTTCACACCTCACAAGAAACCCTAGGAAACCCAAGAAAACCCTAATCTCCTTGCCTATAAATAAATCGACCCATGTAATCTTCATTTCTCATCATCACTATTCGACACAACCAAAACAGTCCCTTACTCACTCACTACAGATCCTATAGCCTAAGATAAGTCTAAGGAAGAACCTTGAGAGAGCCAAGAAGGAAGAAAACCCTTAGCTCTTCAAAACCAAAGCCATACGCCCTATATATCCTTATTCAAGTAAATAACAAAGTAAGTGTCTTAACCCTTTTTCATTTCTCTTTATATACTCTAAACATTCTTAAAAACACTATTGAATAAATCTCTAATAACTATATAAGTCAAGTTGCATGTTTCTTTTCCTTTTTCTTCTTGTCGACCCAAACCAAACAAGCCCTAGGTCATTATTATTTTTTTAACCAAGAAAACATAGGACACATTAGAGATAGTTTTAATACACTTATAATCATGTTAATATATGGTAAAAACAAGCTTGAACCTTAAAAATCCAAAAACAAAATTCTTTCTTTCTTTTCCTTCCTTATCGAACAAACCAAACGCACCCTAATATTTATAAAATCTTGCTTTACAAATCAAAAGATTATAAATTGGGTTAGATATAGATTAAACATGTTTATAATAACGTTAGCATGCAATAAAAACAAGGACACAAACTCAGAAACCAAAACCGAACACTTTTTCCTCATATTTCTTTCTGTCGCAACTCGATCAGACCCCAACCTTTGGACCCCAAATTCGACCACCAACCGAACTCTAAAAATTCTGAATTTTGGTAAACATTAAGATCACATAGCTAACTAATTTTAGGAAAAAGAACGTTGTAAAAAGATTAAGTATTCACAAAGTTATTCGTGTTTGATTTCTGCCCTTTTTTCTGTCACTCGAACGCATACAAATTAATTTACTCGAGCTTGATAAGCTCGAATCAAAAGCCTATAATCTGTAAATAAGCTGTCCATAAGTTGAAAATAAAGTGTGTAAAAGAGTCGTAAAAAGTCTCGCCTTTTCCCGTAACTTATAACGCATTTTATAAAAATAAGGACGTCGGGTGTAACGACTTGGGAGTCTCAAATGTATTTTCTGTCAAAACTCTAAATAGATTTATAACCAGGACTTAACTTGCTGTCGACTTGCAACTCAGGGGTAAAAAGTGTCAATTTAAAAACTATAGGGTAGAAACTATCATTTGACCAAAGTTGAGGGGTAAAATTGTAATTTTATAAAAGTTCAGGGGTAAAATTGTAATTTTATAAAAGTTCAGGGGTAAAAATTATCATTTTACGAAAGTTCAGGGGTATAAACTGTCATTATATGAAACTATAGGGTGATAAGTGTAACTTATATATAATAATTATTATTATTAATATATTTTAAATATATTTATAATAAAAATCAATAAAAATTAACTTACGTATATCTCGATAATGAACGAACGAAAACATAAAAATTTGGATTGCTATTTTTTAATTCCAAACAATAGTCTCTCAACTGTGCACACTGTCTTCTATGATTACCATCAAGCCTTTCAATTGCCATTTTCTTAGCCCTAAACACCTTTTGGTTTGAAATACCTAATTCATATTGTTTTTGCAATTGGTCTTTAAGGGCAACTAGGGGAATTTTTGGGTTAGGCTTAATACTACCCTCTACAGTTTTAGACAAGAAAGTAGCTGTGCATCTTTTCACTTTTCTTGATTGTAAACATTTGTGAGTATCCTCAAATGTTTTGACTGCCCATGTTTCTTGATTAGGTAATTTAGAGCATTGCAAAGACCAAGGGCAAGATTCTTCCTTATCTTTAATGCTCCACCCACCATCTGTTGACTTGCCTTTTGACCCACTGACTTGACCCTTTCCTTTTAATTTGGACTTGCTTTTTGACCCACTCTCTTGACCCTTTTCTTTAAAGTTGGACTTGGCTTTTGGCCCTTCTGAACCTGTCCCTTTTGACCCCCTTATCTCACCTCCATCTTCACAACAGAACTGAGGAACCTTCCCTCTGCAATGAGCACTCAATATCTTTTTTCATTCTTTTTCAAATACAATTCTCTTCTTTGTTCTACTGAAACTCTAGTAAGCATTTCTTTTATCAGTGTATTACTTTCAAATTCCTGACCAATAAAAAAATTCTCTTTCCATACATTACCACCCAACTGTGCATCAACATTCTTCTTTTTAATATGCATCTTTAAAGCTTTTCTCCTTTCACCTTCATTCTCATATTCACTCCCAGTTTCCATATCATCATAATCAACTTCCTCATCCTCAAAAACTTCTTTTACTTGTTCCACATTCTCTTTAGACCCAACCCATTCAACATTATCATCAATGTTTCTTTTAAATTCAGCCATATCCACTTCCACATCATCTATCATGTTATCTAGTTCATCAAAGTAGTCACTGTCTTGGCTATCTGAATCATCCTCACTACTAGAATCATGTTCACTACTAGATCCATGTTCCCTTTCTGACTCAGCATTAATGCTTTCATTCCTATTTGACTGTCCTACATCCTCATTTCAACTACAACCTTTTTCTTTCTACCCACCAAGTCTAAGCACCTCTTCAACCATTCACCCTCACTAACATCTTCAACTACATCATCACCATTGTCATCTAAGACAGCATTATCTATTACATTATTAATCAAAGAGTCATCTACATTCAGTGGCTCTACTGTCAGAGGCTTCTTAGTTACACTATGATCAACATATAACTCAATTACCTTATACTTAGCAACAAACTTCATCATTTGCAAGACATCCTGATCACTAACTAACTTCTTTAGGCCATTATCTAAATCAATGTTAGGTTCCTTATAATAATACTCAAATAATGTGTTTTCATAACCTAACTCTTTCATCATGGTGTTAACCTCAATAATTGAAAACACATCAGAATCTATTGTGTCTATCCAGTTTACCTTCCCACCTTTATATTGTATCTTGGGAGGAGTCGTAAATGCACCACCATGGTTGATCTTCAGACAAAAAACAGTTGGAAATTTACCTAGTTACATTAAAAAACATGAGTTTCCACAAGATTATTGATCAACAAAAATCAATTACGAATGGACAATCCAATATAGTTACGATAATCATGATAGAGATATGCTTTTGAACCCTTCTTACGAACCCTCCATTCACACTACATTGTTAATTTAGGACTGATTTTACTTAGAACAATCTTGGGTTTTTTCAATTGGGGATTTTTAGAGAGTTTTAGAGAGAAGTTTGGGGATGAAAATGGTTATGAATCGTTTTATTTAGTCAAACGTGATATAAACACCGGTAAAGACCCGCCAAACATGAAAAGACATAATTAACCCTCACGTGTTGGTCACATGGCCAACAAAACGGTCAAACTAACAGAAAATTTGGTCAAGGGACCAAAACCGTTATGGGTCGCAACCATAGGGAGAGGATCCGTTAAAAAAAAAGTAAATGAACTATATCCGTTAAACCCGACAGACCACATGGACCATTTTTGAAATTAACTCATTTAAATATAGTGTGAGACTGTGAGAAAGAAATCTTTAAACGTTATAAAGAGAAATGTGTGAAGAAATAAAGAGTAGCCGTGAAAAAATAATAATTTTATGGCCTACACTGTGTGTAAATTACTTGAATAACAAAGGTACAATGATATGAAACATAAATATACAAAGAATGCATTTTAGAAGCTTATATACTCCGTATTGTAGAAATGACAGTTGAACCCCTTTCATCAAATTTCTAATTCTTATTATTACTCACTGCCAAAATCGGTTATCACTAATGTGACTTCTCACATTCTTTCCTTTTTTTTTTTTTTTTTTTTTTTTGGGGTGACATACGATAAGAAGGATTTTGCAAAAATGAAAATGAAACGATCTTGCAAAAAAGAGCTTGCAAGAAAAATAGTATAGATCCATGTCTTAGATGAGTTTTTAAATAACCAGCTTTATACCTTTTTACTTAAATCGTATTCTAATATGTGTCAAGGGAGTCCCGCGACCGGCATGACATAAAAGTGGGCGGTGGTGGAAGACTGGAAGGGTTGATTTACTTGACTTGCTTCACTAATGTTGATATCTATTGATAGAAAGGTATATAATCCACGTCACAATGTTGGACATTTTATCCATTGTTTTGTTGGTTTATATACCATCTTTAGGGTTCAAGGTTTACGATTTTGACTTTGTCTATATAATATATATTATCAATTATGGAGCCTAAC
Organism: Artemisia tridentata subsp. tridentata; assembly: GCA_021014915.2. Taxonomy (NCBI): domain Eukaryota; kingdom Viridiplantae; phylum Streptophyta; class Magnoliopsida; order Asterales; family Asteraceae; genus Artemisia; species Artemisia tridentata. Next base: position 358,288,013 of record CP139504.1, read on the forward strand.
AAAGTCATATTTGGGCGCAAATTTACAAACGGAACGTTTGAAAAAAAAAAAAAAAAAAAAAAAAACACAAGACGTCGTTTGGTTCAATTGGTAGCGGCGTCGTTTTTGAAAAGAAAAGTAAATATTACAAAATGTACCCTCAAACTATGCAACAAGTTATAAAAATTACCCTGTACTTTACCTATTTACGATTTTTTTAATATCAAACTTTATTTATCAAATATCAAATAAATTTCTAACGACTTCTTTATAAAAATTAAACTGTTGAAAAGATCTTCGAATTACTAAATGAGTCCAATATTGCAAGGCTTTGGGCTTACTTACTAATTTATAAAAAGTGTTAGAAGTTTAATATATGTGTAGGTCACTAATATCTCAAACACACACACGATATGAAAGCTAAGATACGATCTACTACTATATATTAAGCTACAACAAGGAAATAAGTAAATAAGCTAATAAGCAATACGAGAAGAAGAAGAGAATAAGATAGAAAGGAAGGCTTTCACTATTCGAATTACAAATGAGCAGAGCTTACGCAAGATGCATGAAAAACCAACACAATATGAGGCACCCCATGCCTTCTATTTATAGGCCACGAACTAGGGTTAAGCACATGGGGTGACCTTCTAGAAACAAATTACATTTAATCACTTCATTAGCCGGCCCATGGACTTCTAATGGACCGGGCTATACATGCAAACATAAAGTCCTATTAAGCAACATTAATTCGACATGAACAAGACTTGAAATATATTTGAAACGTGTTCCTAACAATCTCCCCCTAAGTCTTGATCATCAATGTTGCTTGACGTCTTCTTTGCTTCTTAGGCTTCCGACGTCTTTATAATCTTTGTATCTTTGTTCTTGTTCTAAGATGATATGATGTTGTCTCGATCTGCCAGTCTCCAACGTCTTCTTGTCTTCTCCATCATGCTCATATGTCTTTGACTTGTTTTCTGCAACATGTTCTCACTTTTCAATCTTTAACTTGAGAAAGGTTGAGATGTTTGAACTTTTGACTTTACAATATCATATGTTTGAACTTTTGATGTTACTGAGTCTTTAAGAGAACATTTCTTCAAGATATGAACATGATGGAGTCTTGATGGTCGAACTCCAGCTCCTCAGCAGCAGCAGCAGCAACAGCAGCATCAGCACGAACCAACCGGTACTTACAGGCTCAGACTTGAGATCGTCAACATCTTAGTGTGAAGACTTTCTCAAATCCTAACCCAGACCGTTCTGAACCGGATTCCCTCGAAAGGGATAACACGGACACACCGAAGTGCACCCACGATTCAGTGAGTCGCTGGAGATCACCCCACGACTGTAGACCGTTTGGAGCAAACACTAAGCGTAACCCACAAGGAGTTACCGAAGTGACCTGCTGTCAGAGTTGTTTGATGTTGCTCTGGCAGGATTTCCATTCAATCATTGATAATCACGATTGTGACTTCTCTCATGAATGTTCTTGCCAGATTGCTAAGATCTGCGAAGGACACTTTCCTAAGTTACAGCTGATGCCCATGATGTAGAACACCAGAGTAATTCTAAGTGTACCTAAGAGATCTTTTATGAATCTCATGGCTCTAGACTCAATTAGTTCACATTTGTTTGGTCATCGGAGGCGTGGAGCAGATTGCCTCCTTTTCAATATCAACACTCTCGTAATGAGAGGTCGATAGATTATGAAAGGTTCTCCGTGTGAATGAAACAAATGTCTTTTGAGAGACACTTGAGTGGCTTAGAAGGTTTAATAGTGCGTCACTGGGTCCATGACGTCTTAAGTCTTCAATACCGGTGATGCTCATCAACCAGTAGATTATGCATTGAACCCGGTGTCTGCCCTAAGGTTGAACAAATGGAGGGCTATTTCTTTTCACCCTTTTCTTTGCTTTTCTTTTTAATTCTTCAACCCCTTCTTTCTCCTTTCATTCATTTTCTCCTTTTTTAATATCATACCTAGGACTTTCTAGTTCTAAACTATTGGTGTTGTCCTTGGGTAGATCCCTCCGGCTCTGGCGGATCATAGGACGGTTTTCCCTAACCTTAGTCACCTTATAACTCCATGACTATCCTAATGATGCCATAAAACCAAACCATTGAAAATCTCTCAAAGTGTCGATAATTGTAAAGACATTTTGTTGACACCTTGAGAGTTTGATGATTTTCAGAAATACTCCCCCTTAACATGTGCGCATAAGTAATAAATTTTGAAATTTGCACATGCCGGAAGGAGTTGGCACTTTTGAATTGATTGACTTTCAATGAACCTGATCGTCGCGAGACACGCTTACATCACCAGTTAAACTGGCTTGAAATTATTACCCGTCCAGATCAGATTCAAAGATTATCGCTCGAAATCAGTACATTCTACTCAGACACGTCCTTTGCGACACACGCTTACATCACCAGATAAACTGGCTTGAAATTATTACCCATCAGGGACATGTCCTTTCGACTACTAACTTTTCCTATCGTCAATTCGAGGGTCAATTCTGAGTTTGAGCACAAGAGATTCCAGCAAATGAGACATCATATTTTAATCATCTTTTACTTCTCCCCCTCAAAAATAGCATACTCATGATGTTTTTGAAAAAAATGTTTATGATTAAAATATATTGTTTTTGAGTTTTAGGGAAGAATTTCAAGAACATTTGTATTATCCTGAATCAAAGATTATATTTTCAAATACTCCCCCCTTAACAAGGGAATACTTGTCCTTATGAGCAGAATGTTTGAAAAAACTTTAGAAAATATTCTGGTTTTAATTCTGCTCATAAGTAAGAAGCTTTCGCTCCTTTTTCAGGATTGAGGCACTGAAGCGTACCTCAGGGTCCTTTCTTTGAGGTCCGGGTTGTACACTGTTATGTGTGCACAAACCGTAATGCATAGGCCAATATGGAAAGAATAATGATATAAGACTAATGTAACATGATAATATATTCTTACATCAACCGCCTTTGCCAAAAGTTGAGAATACTGGGTCAGTCCGCTGAAATAGTCTGATAGCGAAAGGTGGACGACCCCCAACATAGCTTTCTAACCTCCTCATCTGATCACGATGATATAACCGTTCTTCAATCTTCCGAATAAATTCCTTAACTTGTCGCACCTCCTTAGAATTCCATCTTCTTGATTTTCCCAACGCTGAATCTCGAACCCGATTAGCTAACCCATCACGTACACTCTTTAAGGTATCGTCACATAACTTATGAATTTCATTGAATGCCATGAAATGGTGGAAATCTGTTGTGCTTCTGTAAACGAACCCAAAGACTGGACTATGTAGCATGGTGTATTGAGGGTCCTTTTTGCTGTTGAGTAGGAATTGCGGTTCAACAAGGTTTAGCTTCGTCTGATAACTTTCGACACCTAGCTGGAGATCTTCTACACGTTCTTTGATGATTGTTCTCCTGATGTAGTGACAGAGAGAGGTACTGAGTGCATATCGAAGCTCGTTTGTCAGATGTTGCAGTTTGCCTTGGACTTTCATCAGATACATGTCTTCGATATCATTCAGGTTCAAATCAGGAAGATCAGCCTCAGAGAATGTGTAGAGATTGTTGTCAATTCTTTTTACTGTGATCTCTTCGAGAAATATATAATCACATCTTCTGGATCCGCTCACACTGGTAACGGCCACTATTTTGAGATCACTGTAAACTGGTTCCCGTGATTTCTGGAGAGCAAGTTTGTACTTGTACCAGCTTTGTCGTTTAGAATACCAGTGATGAATCCCCAACTCTGCATCACGATCATATTTCACGAGCTTTTTAACAAACAGATGTCTGTTAATAGCTTCTTCTTCAATAGCTGACTGTGTGTAGTGAGCAGCTGGTGTGAAAGTGATTGACGTAGCATACTTTGTCTTGCGTGTGTCTAAGCATCCTGCATGGTCAGCGTCTGAAAATGCAACAAGTTCAAACCCAGAATCCTTTGGATACCAGATCCCCAAATTAATGGTTCCCTTAATGTATCTAAGGATTCTTTTTACGGCTGACAAATGCCGTTCAGTCGGTCTAGACTGATACCAGGAGCAAAGGTACGTGGCAAATACAACATCCGGTCTGCTAGCCGTGAGATACATGATCGAGCCAATTATACTACGATACTTCATAGGATCAATGGGTGTCCCATGTATGTCAGCATCTAGCTTTGGGGATGAGGAGGACATTGGGGTATTATAGGTGTCACAACTGGTCATACCATTGATGCGGTGCGATGTGTCGTTGCGGTTTAGCAGTATTAATGCCTACTCAAGTTTTAAATTTATATTTAGCCGACTTATCAATAAACACACACACTTAACGAGCAGTGTACCCGGTCAGTATGAATATAATGGTAAGTAGAGTGTCGATCACTAAGAGTGGAACGTATTATCTAGTTATTCTAATCAGTATTTTAATATATTAAGTTAGCTATACAACCTATTCTAATGCAAGGGGGTTCAGCCTGAGAGACTGGCACGATTTGGTTGCAATTAAATAATAAACTAAACCAATAGGCACGAATCAGCGAATAGCACACACGTACACAGATAAATACTCGAGACAATAAGAAGATCTGTCCTGATAGATAAGTAGTTTGTCACTTGTTTTATTGCTAGTTTTATATGAAGTGTATAGTTCGATGCAACGCACCGAGATTAAGTCCTTTCTCGTTGGTTCTAATCTTATCGGCGAGTAAACCCTTAATGATTACTTATGACTATCCTATTTATCTTTCTTCCTACTTTTCTACAGACGATAGAATGCATAGGCGATCTAATAAATAGGCGAGGGCAGAGGCATGGCGACCCGATCAACGCTCAGCTAGACACAGAGGTTATCAATGCACTAATAAAAGTCACCAAAGACATCAACATATAAACTTTAATTAATGAGAAAGCAGTTTTAAGGGAGTGCAATCTTTCCGTTGTCACATTACACAAGCCACCAATCTTGATGAATTAAAGTTTACTAACACAATAAAACAAAACTACTTAATGAATTAAACACATGCAGCACCTTCTTACAGCTCTTGTATCTTCGTTTAGGTGTGTCTTGTGCTGCCTATTCGTCTGAATTCGTCCTAGGTTTCTGTACTTCGTACTTCGTATATAATATTATGCCTCTCGAATTCGTCTGGTCTTGGGGTATTTATAGTTTCTGTCTGAGGGTAAGATGCGGCGCATCTAGTAAGTAGATGCGGCGCATTGACTTAACTTCGCGTGGGGTCCAAGATTATAATATTCAGGAATATTCGTACACCGCCAGAAGATGCGGCGTAACTCCATAAGTAGATGCGGCGCATGTCCTCTTGTATCTTGGATCGTATCTGGTGAAATCTGGATAGTGATGCGCCGTATGTGATAAGCAAGATGCGGCGCATCTGGAGCAGAATGTCTTGATCTTGTACATTTCAGTAGACTCTTAACTTCTTGCATGTTTTGCTCCATAATAAGTCCAAAATCGCTAAGTTTCACCAAATGCTTGTTTTTACCTGAGAATTACAAAAGTAAACGATTAAGTATCAATCCTCATACATAATATAATAAAACAAGTCAAATAATTAGGATAAATGATAGTAATAAAATGTACTTATTTGAGTTCATCAAATATCCCTCCACTTGAACTTTACTTGTCCCCAAGTAAACCTTAGAATTAATCTTATGAAAATGTATCTTAAAAGATATTAGGATTTATTTTATATTTAAGCATGTATTCATTTTTGCCATAATCACACAACCAAACACTTAACGAATTAGAAGTAAAATAAAATAATTTGATAAAAGCAAATCTAATCGTTTAACTGTCCAGTCGTGACGAATATTCTATCATAAGCTTGGCAAGTATACACATCTCCCCCACTAAAGCCAAGGAATAACAAGTCTAAAGCGGTAAAAAGGGTTTTTAGGCTTAAAGGGTTAATTATTCTCCTTAATCTCTATCGATCTCGAATTCCAGAAAAGGCGACAAAATCACAAATACATGATCGAATCCACGAACACGATACTTGCAATTGCTCAAATCCTTAACTCGAATAGGCTAAAGATAGGACCAAGTAATCTTTACCAATAATATTATATCAAAAAGGGCGACAAAATCATAAATACATAGTCGAATCCACGACTACGATACTTAAGATTGCTCAAATCCCTAATCTCAATAAATCAAAGGTTTGGATCAAGAATAATATAGAGTATGGATAATATTTGGGATACAAATTGGTGTAAAAATGAAAAATAAACAAAACAAATAAATTAAAATCCTAAGTGTGGTTAATCACTATCCCAACCATCCCATGAATAAGACTCATATCATAGAATAACTCACGCTTTAACACTTGAAACACACGCTTTAGGTAGACACGAATTATACTCAACAAGATCTTAATCAAAGAATAAACCTTAGTTGGCGTTCCCATAACTGCCAACTCCCATTCAATCCATAGATATAATATACAACAATTAGTGGTGATATCGACCACTTACATAACTTTACATAAGTTGGTTAAAACAAACATCCAACTTTCTTCTTTTTTTTTTTTTTTTTTTTTTTTTTTTTTTTTTTAACATAAACATAGATGTGTAAAATTTCACCACATCACCAAAACGATAATTCTGGATAATTTTTCCATACTTTTCATGACTTCAGAAATAACGGTAATAGTGAAAGTAGTAAACACACGAAAAATAAACTCAAAGATATACAATATTTACTTTCACTCCAATTGCATTGTGCAATTTCCCGACCTAACCATAGATAATGAATTACGCACGCGAACACAGGTAATGTAAGGAAACACACTTTGCCTAAAGCAATTAACCAACCACGGATTTTAATCTACAGGGTAGGCTAAGGTGTAAGGGTGTAACGAAACATTTTAACAAAGGTGTAAGAAACGAAAGGAATGGCTCTGAGTGTTTTTCTAGAGGTATCTTACTCTAAAAATGAGAGTAACAAAAGGGTTTATACGGGGGTTAACTAACCAGTGTAGTTAGCTAATAACACATAACATATAAGGCTATTTGGGTGTAATCCTAGAAATTTTACCAATTTAGACAAGTCATTCCAATTATATAAATAATACTTATTATGGTGGTCTCGAATAGTATACAAGCCAAGTTCTAAAGTTTACAAGTCACCGGCACACTCATAAATTTGTGAGTTTTGAAAAATCACAATTTTTGAAAATAACGTCATGTGTGCAGCTATGCAACTTAGACTTTAAACAAAAACATGCTAAAAAAAATTTTAAATTTTGATATATTAAGCACATTTTAAGCATATTTTGAAAAGTTTAGGACAAGTAAGTGTTAAGTGTTCTAATTCTCCAATCCCCCCACTTAAGTTAAACAACGTCCTCGTTGTTTGTATCAAAGGTTAAAAATTGGAAAATAAAAGAATTAGAACAGAAAAACTCCCCTGAGATTTGCTCGGTATGATCCTCCATTTGTATAAGAGCAAAAATCATCTTTCTTGTGGATTAGAACGTTTAAGCTTCATAATCAATGTATCCACAGGAAATGCAGGAATCTATAATACCACCAAGGCTTTAAAACACACCTAAGTTAAGAAAGGTTCAAACTTGCATAATACATTAGTAGTTAGTTAAAATAAAACATAAAAATTAAAAATGAAAATCATCAGGTCAGTCGATGCGCCGTATCTTATTGAAGAAGATACGCCGTATCGAGCCTGGAATAAGTACGGATCAGAATAGAAGATGCGTCGCATCCTTAACCAGGGATGCGCCGCATTGAAATAAACTGATAAAAAGTTTTAAAGTCGAAAATAAAAAATGCAGAAAAAAATAAAGTAAGATATGACCTGTGCAGGAGATGCCTCGCATCTCAGGATTGAGATGCGCCGTATCCTCTGCGGCCTGACTGACTCGACACAGAACAGAAAATTAAAAAGATAAATCCGGGTTGTCTCCCGGTAAGCACTTGTCTTTATTCCAGAGTCTTCAAGTTAGACTCACGTTCAGCTCATCATTTAGTCCTTGTCACGGTCCATCCTTCTTCCTTCATCCGAAAGATGTTCCCGTATAGCTTGGCGACGTTTTCTTCCGTTCGGCTTAATCTTCTATAACTCTTGGTCTTTGTCGCAACATATTCCTCCTCTGGTCCCAAAGAGTATTTGATGATTTTAAATTTTTCAGAAATAATCATGGGTGGCTCATTATAAGGGATCCCAAGTAGTTGACACTTTCTTTTGGTGAATTCTTCCTCGTCTTCATCAACAAACTTAAAATAAGGATCCTTAATCAAATAGTCATCTAGTTCATCAATTAATGACTTATTGTTATCATCATCTTGAATTGCCTCCCACTCTCTTTCCAATTCCCATTGTAGCCGTCGACTAAGCTTCGTGTAATCATCAAATTGTTCATGCACCCATTCCCAGAAAGTAGTATTTGATGTCCCTTTAAGTCCTTTCAAGTATTCAATTCTACCCTTTTCTTGCAAAGCCTCCGCTTTTTGTGGGCAGTCTTCAACATTATCATACCACTCATAGTCTTCAAAGGTTACATCTTTTCCAACCCGTTTCATCCCAATTATACTTCCCCCATTACAGGTTCCGTCACTCTTATAATCACAGGTCGGCCAAACACTACTTCCATCCTTGAAAACGAAAGGTGTACAGGTGTGATTAATGTGCTCAAATTCCCATGGTTTATCCCAAACCCATGGTATTTGGTCATTCCATTCGTAGTACCAGGTGTTTTTGAAATCATCATAAGTCTTGAATCCTGGTAGATCTCCAGTTAGCACATCATCTTCGACTCGAAGAAGGTAGTTAAATTCCTTGAATTGCTTGCACAAGGGTGTCTCATAATCGAACACGTCAATGTCTATTCTGAATAGTTCTTCAATGCCCTCATTGATTGTTGAATCATGAAGTGACGACCCGTAGTCGCTCTCTACTTCTTCGTCTTCACCTCTCATCCAATATACCCATAACGCATCCTTAGTAGCTCGATCCATGCTCTTATGGTTATTGAACTTACTAGCCAACCAATCTGAAAAATCAATATCGTTAGGATCGTGGTTAACGTCAAAGCAAGTCTTTCCGATCATTTTCCTCTTTATCTCCATGAACTCATTAAATTGCTCCCTAAAACTCCGTGTCAACCATGAAGTCATAATCCGCTTGACTTCATTTGCAGGGGCAAATTTTGGACTACCATATTTAAGTTCAAGCCAATCATTGAAGGAGAGGTCCATCAATCTTACCAACCTGCCATGAAATAGTAACTCCGCCACAGCATAAATTCTTTCATCGTCCAGATAGTTCTCATTTAATCCTCAGTACTGTTCGGAATAAGGCATGTAAGAGATTTGGGTATTTCCTCCACCACAGCTTTTGTTGCTTGAGTCCATGTATGCAAGATAGAATTTCCCATCATCTTCTTCGATAGTAGTCCAAGCCAATCCTTTGGATTCAATGATAGGCCATAAGAGCGACAATTCATCTCCAGTGTACCTCACAAATACATCATAAGAGAATACCCCTTTGTCAATGTTGCATAAACGCATGAATTCCTTAAAAGCAGCTTCAAGAGGGGTCTCCCAAGAGAATAAATCCGTATCAATCTCGAGTACATTGAAGTTGACATTTTCATAAACTTCCATGGATGAGTTCGAAAGCAAGAATTCCATAGCAAGATATCCGTTCTTCGACATATCTTCCATAGCAAAATCTGTCATCACAAGTAAAATCATCAGTAGGATTTGTTCGCTATAAAAGAAATTAATGAATATAGAAACGGATATAAGAATAAAAATAACTGATATCTGCAGACGATGCGCCGTATCCAAAAAGTTGGATACGCCGTATCTTATAATCGTTAAAATTAAATCAGACTTTTATTCAGAAAATAGATACGCCGCTTAGAAATTAGAATGCGCCGTATCAATTTTAATAATCAAAAATCGATAATTATTTAAAATTAAATGCGTCGTATTAACAAAAGTTAATGCGCCGTATTTTCGTTACGTTTCAAAATATAAGATTTTTGATTCAGAAGATACGCCGTATCGATAAAAATCGATACGCCGTATCTGTTTAATAATTCGAAAACTGTTTTTAATTAAAATAATAGATACGCCGTATCTGCTAAAGCAGATGCGTCGTATGGCGTTAACGTTTAGAAAATTTTTTTTATCAAAAACAGATACGCCGTATCTTGGGGAAAAGATGCGTCGTATCGAATTAATTAAACGCGTTGTATTTTATAAAAATTAAACGCAATACGCCGTATCTGAGAGATCAGATGCGCCGTATCGTTCGATTTAGCTCAGTACAACGATAGCAGAATACAAAAAACGAAAAACAAAAACAAATAAAAACACAAACGAAAATAAACACAAATAAAACAAATAACACACAAAAACAGAAAATATGCAAAATAATACAATGAATGCAAATTAATCTAATACACAACAGAATTAGCGGTTAGATAAAAAAAATTAAAAACCTAATTAAAATACTAATCAAATTAATAGATAATAACAATTCACTCCCCGGCAGCGGCGCCAAAAACTTGATGCGGTGCGATGTGTCGTTGCGGTTTAGCAGTATTAATGCCTACTCAAGTTTTAAATTTATATTTAGCCGACTTATCAATAACACACACACTTAACGAGCAGTGTACCCGGTCAGTATGAATATAATGGTAAGTAGAGTGTCGATCACTAAGAGTGGAACGTATTATCTAGTTATTCTAATCAGTATTTTAATATATTAAGTTAGCTATACAACCTATTCTAACGCAAGGGGGTTCAGCCTGAGAGACTGGCACGATTTGGTTGCAATTAAATAATAAACTAAACCAATAGGCACGAATCAGCGAATAGCACACACGTACACAGATAAATACTCGAGACAATAAGAAGATCTGTCCTGATAGATAAGTAGTTTGTCACTTGTTTTATTGCTAGTTTTATATGAAGTGTATAGTTCGATGCAACGCACCGAGATTAAGTCCTTTCTCGTTGGTTCTAATCTTATCGGCGAGTAAACCCTTAATGATTACTTATGACTATCCTATTTATCTTTCTTCCTACTTTTCTACAGACGATAGAATGCATAGGCGATCTAATAAATAGGCGAGGGCAGAGGCATGGCGACCCGATCAACGCTCAGCTAGACACAGAGGTTATCAATGCACTAATAAAAGTCACCAAAGACATCAACATATAAACTTTAATTAATGAGAAAGCAGTTTTAAGGGAGTGCAATCTTTCCGTTGTCACATTACACAAGCCACCAATCTTGATGAATTAAAGTTTACTAACACAATAAAAAAAAAACTACTTAATGAATTAAACACATGCAGCACCTTCTTATAGCTCTTGTATCTTCGTTTGGGTGTGTCTTGTGCTGCCTATTCGTCTCAATTCGTCCTAGGTTTCTGTACTTCGTACTTCGTATATAATATTATGCCTCTCGAATTCGTCTGGTCTTGGGGTATTTATAGTTTCTGTCTGAGGGTAAGATGCGGCGCATCTAGTAAGTAGATGCGGCGCATTGACTTAACTTCGCGTGGGGTCCAAGATTATAATATTCAGGAATATTCGTACACCGCCAGAAGATGCGGCGTAACTCCATAAGTAGATGCGGCGCATGTCCTCTTGTATCTTGGATCGTATCTGGTGAAA